>APFE030420701.1:0-15552 GCA_000404065.3 Pinus taeda
TTGAGTCAAAGTCCTAGAGTCTATGTATCATTGAAAAACCACCTAGAGGCTTGCATGCCTTAATGGCAAGTACTCTTGCCAATGAACAATGGGAGTACATTAATATCCCTTGTTCGTTGGATCTTGTAGGTGACTCGACCACGACAAATTTATTCGTACCTACAAAGATGTGTTAGGCATCCTGACTCCCATTGGAATCAATGGTGGGAGCTCTTGTGTTGGCTTGGGGCATTCATTAATGGTAACTAAGTCAACAACTTATTGCTATGTTCAACACCGACACATTTATTCACATAGTAAGATTTGTGCCATCGAGCGTTGAAGACTTGAAGACCTATATTTTGTAGCAGATGAAGCAGATTTCCTTTCATTCTTTTTCAGTTTGTTATGACTTGAGGACAAGTCAATAAATAAGGTTGGGGGGAGGAAAATGTAACTTATATATTTTGTATACCTTCCAAACCTTATAGATTTTCAACCATATTCAGCAGACTCATCAGATTCATCAGACTATCCAGTAGTAGATACGACAATACAGATCCATCTTTCATCCACAACTTGCAGAAGAAGCTTCAGATCAGAATTGTAGCAGCTGAACATGCATGATTCATCCACTTCTTTAGGTAAGTAAAGTATGATGTTTTCTAACCTTTAATCTTGAAATTCCTTTTAGATGCTAAAATGATGATATTTGGAAAATATTCCACTATTTCACTATTCCCTTTCTCATTAAAAATTGTCAAAAACCATCAGTTGGGGAGGGGGGAATTTCACACTTCATTTTTTTCCCTCATTCATATTACATCTTAACCCGCATAGTCTTCCCACAGTAAAAACTACTACAAAATGATGAGCATATTAAATGACTTCATAAAATGATTGATCTCAACAAAGTAAATAATGATTGTAAACACAAGAACCAATCATTAAAAAGAGATCTCAACAAAGTAAATAATAATTGTAACACAAGAACCAATCATTAAAATATGTAAATTATTTGCAAAAATAAAAAGTTATCCAAAGATGTGCAAAGTTAAAAGGAAGTCCATGATTGAAAGATGGTTGTTACACAAGAACCAAACATATTGTAAAAGGAAGTTCATCTAAGAATCAAATCAAATAAGTCATTGTAATAGCTTGCATGAGAACATGCAAGAGCTTCAGTTGGGGAGTATGTTTGGACTTCAAAATGTCATACAAATATCACTCATTACCATACATTTTTCACCTATGCTTCCATTATATCTCTCATTATTCACCACCATTTCGCTTCATTTTCCCTATCGTTCACCATTAATGGGTCTCATTTATATCTTCAAAATATTATTTATTTTTAAGCATTTTTAAGAGAAATTCTCGATTAAATATTAGAAAATAATATATTTTACTTCATATATGGAAAGTGGATTGTTTTTGTGACATGTGTAGGTTCCAAGGAAGCTTCCAAGATACCTTTATGTGGCCTTGAATGATCAAATTCGAATTTGATAGAATAATTCTCATGGAGAAAATCAAAGACAAAGGGATTTGATAAGATAAGCCTCATGGAGAAGATCATGATCTCATGGAGAAAATCAAGGACAAAGGGGGTTATTTGTCTAGATGGTTGAGAGATTTATGGAACTAAAGAGAGATTAGTGGATGATCATTATGAGTTTGTTACTCATTCCATTGTATAAATAAAAGTACAATCTCCTTCATTTGTAATCTGGAAGTTTTTGTAATCTTAGAATTTTGGAGTATGTAATCTTAGAAGCTTAGAGTTGTAATCTTAGAATTGGTTTGTAATGGAGATTTTGAAATAAAGGATCATACTTCAATTTTGCTTATACATCTAAGTCTCCATTGAAGTGGTGTGCTTGTGGAGTTACGGAGGGCCCCCATGGCCTCACTTGCTTGCTTATTTGTTTATTTTTAGGTATAATTTATTTTATGCTTTTGTTTGATTTCAGCTTTCAAGTTTATTAAATGTTCTAATATTGGAAGGATCTTATTTGAAAGTGTTTTTGTAAAAGAACCATAAGATCTCATACAATGATTAGATCTAGGTTTACTTCATTTCAGCTTTTAAGTTCTAATTAGATGATCTAATTTTGGAAGAGATCTTGTAGAATATGTTATTGTAAGAGAATCATAGAACTCAAACAATTGTTAGATCTAGGTTTGATTAGTTATTGAAAGATATCTTAATGAATATGTTCCTGTAAGGGGACTTCAAGATCCTGGACAAATTAGGAATCTTTCTAGATCTATATATTTTAGATAAGCACTTCTAAGTTTACCTTCTCGGGTTGACATTAAATTAAGCTCTAATTTGCATCCGCATTTTCGATTCAACAGGGCACTGCCTCAAACCCCATAAAGTGGGGTTACGAGTACACCTCAAACCCCATGTGACCCTCCCCCTCTATCCCCCTGGTTAACTAAATGGGCTAGTCATGGAAAGAATATAACACAACCCAACAAACAGGGCCAAAATGCAGATGCATTCTTCCTAGATAAAATTCTTCAATTTTGTTTTACTTTTAGATATTTTAGCATGCCTAGTCAATGAGGCATTAATTGTAAAACTCTTTTTGTATAAATACCTCATTCTAATAAAGAATTAGATGTTGCACCTTCAAATTAGTTTTTGAATAGAATTGTAATACAATGGAGCTTTTTGAATGTCAATAAAGGATTCTGACTTATCTGCACATGGCTTGTCTTCTAGTGAGTTCTTATTTGTGTTTATCATAATTGTTTTCTTCATATAATTTTTTTTCTAAGTAAGGTTAATCTATTAATATGATACAAAAAAATTAATTATAGTGATTCTTGGTCACAAAGGAACCCGGCCTCAATCATCACACATCCAAGATAGTTGTCTGAGACTGCCCCAACAAAGGGGAAACCAGTCCAAAGATATGTCCAAAATATATCCAAAAATTAACCCACAATTTATCTTGACTAGACCAACCGACCAAAACCAACAACAAAACCAACAGTTTATCCTAACTAGACCAACCGACCAACAGATTATCTTGAGGACACATAAGACTGGACAAAACTAAACCAAGAACTAGAAGAAATGCCACCTGGCAGACATGACATGTGGCGCAAAGTCTTCCGGAGCAAGCTCCTCCACAATTGGACATGCCCAATCATCCGAGTTGTTCGACTCACCACGTCCCAACACCTGATGGCCTTCCTCCATGCTGCCAGCCTCAACCTACGGGCCCAATGTGTCATCCAGACGGCTCTCCAAGGCCTACGTGTCACTATGAACTCCTATCTCAACATGCGAACTGCCAGCAATGGCTTTACCGTGCCTTCTGCGCCAACCGCCATCAACTACCTACTCGTCATTGTTGCCTCTGTTCCTGCTCGAGCCAGCTCTGTTCGCCTCCTCGGTGGAAATGTTCATGGGAATATGTTTCTCGGTCTCTTCTATCATGGAAATTGAGACAGTGGCTACAATAACCGGGTAGTTCAAAGAGCTATGAAACTGAAACTGCGTTGTGTGAGGAACAGGATGTGGAGGCAAAGGAAAGGTTGTAGTGTGAACAGCTACAGCTTCACGCCTTGAGCTGTGGAGGCCGGCTCTACCTCTGCCACTTCTGGTATCTGGATACCGACCTGCAGAACTGTGCTGGTGGGGATTTTCGGCAGAGGAGGCAGGGGAAGCACAGTCATTGCTATGCAAAGTAGTAACTTCTACGTCGCGTGCCACCACGTCGGCTGCGCATATGGTGGTGGACCATGGTGGATATGGGAACAGGTAGAGAGTCAGGAGGAGCAGAAGAGGAATTGACAGAAGAGCTTTGCGTGGAAATTACAGAGGGCTGGAGGTCGTGAGCCGAATTGCAGAGGTTTGTGTGGGAATGGTGGAAGCCATTGCCCAAATAAATCCAGCACAAGCCAACATCTGCGCCCAGTGTTGGTGCATTCAGTCAGCGCTCCCGCCTGTAGAGGGCAAACACAGTGAATCAGGGGTAGAATAACAGGAAAGTTCTCCGGCTCCATGGTTAATTAGTTAATGGCCTTGCCTCGACTTGAGTAGGAAATAAATGACTCCTACGAGGTGCCATGAATGCCATTCATGGTGACCTTGGAAAGGTTGCAGAGGGCCATGTGACCACCCCGTCTGCGGTCACCCCGTCTCATCATCTTAATTACCATAATTAACACCCGCATTCGAGGTTTTCTTCATATAATTTATCTTATAGAAAGTTATCCAATTAAAAACCTTATTTGAGAATCAATTTCATTTTTAATTTGCTATGAATTGTAATTTAATTAAGAGACTAAATCACAGAGTTGTTTTCCTCTACTATTTCCTCTTGAAAGTTAAATTGCATTAGGTTTTTGTTATAATTTAGTTATATTATGTTGATCATTAAAACACAGTTTTAATGATTTCCACTTGCAAATGATTAAGTACTTTGTCTGAGTATATGATCATTTACATTTCCTTTTTCTTCTAAAATACATCACACAAAAATTGTAAACTACTATGTGCAAATGAAAAACAACCCTTCATTTATATTTAAGATCTTTCTAAGTTTTTGAAACACCTGATTTAGTTAACTTTTCTTAGGTCACCGACAAAATCAAAAACTCCAAAATATTTTAGATGCTTTAGCATAACGAACTAACCTAGGGTTATCTCAAAGGACAACATCAGATTGGCGTCGTTGCTGAGGAGACGAGGTTTTCCCTAGAACAATGAAATTCCTATTCCTTTAAGGTGACTAAAGGTCTAGATAGGTCAAAATATTTCATCTGGCAACTCCATTGTAGCAAACTGGCACCTTTTAAGTACACTAGATCCCATTCTGAATTTGACACAGTTAGTCCTCTATCAAATCCAAAAAGACTTGTGAGAAAGGCCATTTCTAGAAGAAGACATAAACCATCTTCTCCTACTTCAGCATTGCAGTTTGAAGATATATTACAATTTGATCCCCATAGAAACATTCCATCCAATATAGAGTACACTCACTTATCACCAAGGGTTGCTGAACTTTTAGATAGAGGAGTTGATTTCAAATCAGCTTTCCTTATTCATTCACTTGAATCTCATCCAGAACCCCCACTTCCACCAGGATCACCTAAATCTGAATCCGATCTCGGTGTTCATTCACTTGAATACAAACCTACAAACTTTATATCCCCCACAACTTATTCATTTCATTCCACTTCTTAATAACCTAAATCTTCTACTTCTAAACAACCTAAAGGAACCTTTGTTATATATTCAAATCCACTTTTTGAAACTAAAGAGGATATACATTCTAAAGTCCACAAGTTGGTCATTAAGACTCCTTTAAAATCATTCAGGACATCTCCACCGTCCTTATCTCCTCCTTCTTCACCCCCACATAGTAATTCACCCCTACTATCACCATCTTCCTCTTCTCTATCGTCATCTTCATCATCCACTCATACACCGCATACTCCTCCTACTATTATGGATTTTTAGCCTATTGTGCAGGCAAGGTATGTTGCACTAGTCCTTCCTCAGAATTTGGGTAATTTTCCTGATGGTTACCTTAAACATTTACCCAGGTTCAATGGAGAAACAGGCCCCTCAGCTGAAGATCACATTTCAACTTTTCTAGACTTCGCTAACAATATGAACATAGAGGAAGAAAATGTCTACATGAGAGTTTTTGTACAATCATTGGAGGGAAATGTTAGTCTGGTTTAGACAACTTGCTGCTAATTCTATTAGGAATTGGAAAACTCATTTCCATCTTTAAAAACTAATGCGGGTAAAGAAAGATGTTGTCTATTTTCTCACTGAATTTGAAGAACTAAAGAGGAATCCTGGTGAACCAATTGCCAAATTTATTAAAATATTTAATAAACTCTACCACAAAATGCTTGTTGACTGCAAACCACCAATAGCAGCTGCAAAACTCAAATTTTCCAAAGCATTTGATGATGACTTTGTTGTTATGCTGATGGAAAGAGTTTCTAATACATTACAAGACATGCAGACAAATGCCATTGAGGTAGTGATCCAGGTGGATGTTGGTGGCCACCCACCTATCCCATTTGGACCCCCACATTTGTCTCTTTCAGTTTTTCAGTTTCCGTAATTGTAGCACAATTTACTATTTTTAGCAGTTTTTTCGGGTCCTGAACTTCCGGAGCCGTTTTGAGGCCCTAAACGACGTTTTTTGGGAAATCTGGGGGCAACATGGGTCCATGGACCGATGTTGGCCTTCCCAAAGTGGTAGTTCTCGGATAGATCTTTCTAACGAGCTATCATACGCGTCAAACGGAGATCGTATGCCAAAGTTACGACCCCGGGAAATTGATGTACCAATTTACCCAAAACGGGGCCCACAATTTGGCGTTTCATCTTCTAAGGGTCGTTTTGGAATGTGAAGGGTTTTCCATTGTTTCTCAATAATAAATAGGCCTTTGAGCCTCATTGTAACACAAGTTCGGAACAGTTCAGAGACATGTAGCCGCACATCTCTTCTCAGAGATAAGCTACCATCGTCCTAGCTTGTTTATTTTCAATTCTGGTTGTAAGCATATTTCGATATTTTCCATTAATGAAATGAAGTGTTATTTCCGCTGCATCTCTTTATTTATGGTTATCGCATCTCTGTATTTATGGTTATCTCTGTAATCTATTGCGTTCCTGTTTAAATCCGGATCAGGTAGAAGCCAATAGGTTAGCTTCTGGTAAATTTAAAGCTAAAGAAGAGAAAGAACAGAGAAAATTAAAAGCTAAACTTGATGAATCATCCTCTTCTAAATCCAAACTTGAAGATCAGAAAATTGATGAAATTACACACTTAGAAATTTATCTAATAGGATCTTCAAAATTGAAACACAACCTAGAACTTCTCAGCAAGTTGTTGTCAGACCTCAAAATCAAAATCAAAATCACCAGCGGAGATCCCCTCAACTTCAAATTATTCAAAGACCGGATTCAAATATTCATCCTCCTTTGCTGATTAATGACGAGCAGCCATATGATACAAGCCCTGTAATCACTAAAGATATCAATATTGTTGATTCTTCACTAGTACAAATGGCCATTTTCCCTTCATCTAAATCTCAATCTTTGGAACGAGAACAAGAAGACACTCAACTCTCCAAATACCAAGCTATATCTGAATTCCTTATTGCAGAGTTAAATAAAAGATATGACCTCAGACCAAGAGCAAGCCCTGGTAGACCTCCTAAGGCTATTGCCACCATTGAACCTATAGTAAAGTCAATTCAGACTCAAACCCCAACACCTCAAACTACAAAATCCTCAATTGAAATTTTTCCATATAATAAAACTATTTTGACTACTTTTAATATTGAAAAAGACTTGGAAAGAGTCAAGATTCTCATTCCCCTGGCTGAACTTTCTAAGAATCCTGGTTACAAGAATCAAGTGTCAAAATGGATCCAGTCTTCTAGTGTTGATGATGAAGGAGATTTTATTAGTTTGCAGGATGAAAAACCTTCTATGGTTTTTGGTCCTAGTTCTGACATAATTGATGAGATTGTTCCACCATTCTATGTGACTGTTAAAGCTCATGATTATTTTTTATATAACTGTATGTTGGATTCTGGTGCATCACACAACCTTATGCCTAAGGTAATTATGGACCAGCTGCAGTTATAGGTCACACATTTTTATCATGACCTGTACACATTCGATTCCAAGAAAGTTCCTTGCTTAGGCTTGATTAAGGACCTAGTTGTCACCTTAGCTCAAATTCCTATTAAAAGTATAGTCTTAGACATTGTTGTCACTGACATCCCACCCAAATTCGGCATGCTTCTTTCTAGATCATGTTGTGCCAAACTTGGAGGATCTCTACAGATGGACATGTCTTATGCAACTATTCCAGTTTTTGGTGGTGAACAATTAAGGTTATATAAGGAAGTTAGATTCCTTCATACTGTTTGTAGAGTTGATCAAGCAAGGAATACCCTTATTTATGTTGTTCATCAAGATTTCAGTCGTTTTCAATTATCCTCACAAAATGCATCAAACTCTCAATTTGCTATTGAAAATATTGTTTCCAAACTAGAAATTGAAAAATCAGATATTTGGAAACTTTACTTTGATGGTTCTTGCTCAAAGGATGGGGCAGGAGCAGGAATTGTTTTGATATCACCAAATAAAGAGAATATTACTCAGTCATGTAAACTAGAATTTGAAGTAACTAATAACGTGGTTGAGTATGAAGTATTTCTGAGTATGAAGTTTGGGATGTCATTGAACAATTTTTCTTTGGTTTTAACATTACTGCAATTCCTAGAGATCGAAACATGCATGTTGATTCACTTGTTGTTTCAGCCAGCTGTTTTAAAACTCCTCAGCCAGCACTACTAGAATATCAGACCCAAGTTAAATATAGACCATCCATACCTGAAAATTTAAAATATTGGCAGATTTTTGAAGATGATGAGCAGTTAAAATCCTTTCTGCAAGTCATTGAAGAATTTTCAAACATGCAGATTGAGGAAGATCAGAAAGAGGTCCATGAAACAATTCATCAAAATTATGGTAAACCATTTGAGTCAAAAAATCTTGATCATGAAATCATACAACTGCCTAATAATTTTATTTCTAAAGGATTGATTCCATTAGAGAAGATTTTTTATGATAATGATGTGTTTAAGAAACCTATGTCTATAACACTTAATGAATAAATTGAAGTATGTAATATTGAGACAACAGATGATGTTAGATCCAACTAGCATCAACCTTACCTTTGGATGTAAAAGCTAAATATTTGAATCTTCTTAAAAACTATAAAGATGTGTTTGCCTAGTCTTACAGTGAATTAAAAACCTATGACACAGCCTTGATTGGACATAAAATTCCCTTAAAACCAGAGGCAAAACCCTTTCAGCAAAAATTAATAAGAATCAATCCCATATTACTCCCAACTATTCAGAAAGAACTTAAGAAGCTACTTGATGCTCACATTATTCTACGTTTGAGGTATTCAAATTGGGTAGCTAGCTTAGTTCCAGTCCCAAAGAAAAGCGGTGAGATTAGGTTGTGTGTAGATTTCCGGAATCTGAATAAATCATCCCTAAAAGATAATTACTTATTACCCAAAATGGATCGTTTACTTCAAAAAGTTTCAGGATATGGTAGCATATCTATGCTTGATGGTTTTTCAGGTTATAACCAGATCATGGTGAGCAAAGCTAATCAAGATAAAACTGCATTCACCACTCCTTGGGTTACATTTATGTATGCTCGGATGCCATTTGGATTGAACAATGTTGGGGCCACTTTTCAAAGAGCCATGGACCTAGCATTTATGGGTAAGACTTCTGAATTCACTGTTGTATATTTAGATGATTTAACTATCTTTTCTGATTCTCATGAAAATCATCTAAAGCACTTGCGCAAGGTTTTTGACAGATGCAGGAAATTTGGTATCTTCCTTAATCCTAAGAAATCCTTATTTGTTGTCAAGGAAGGGAAATTACTATGGCATATAATCTCCAAGGATGGAGTTATAATTGACCCAAAAAGAGTATCAGCGATCCAAACATTTTCTCTACCAAGAAATAAGATGGAAATACAACTTTCCTTGGAAAAATTAATTTCCATAGAAGTTTTATTCCTAATTATGCAGAGATAGTAAAGGATATAACTGACATGCTTAAGAAAAATAATGAAGTAAAATGGATAGTTTCTACTAGGTTTGCTTTTTACCAAATCAAAAAGGCCATCTCTGAAGCCCTACATTAGCATATTCTCTTTTGCATCTGAAACCACTTTAGTTGTTGTGCTCCTACAAAAAACATTAATGGTGATGATCAGCCCATAGCATTCTTTTCCAAAGTCATGAGGGATGTTGAACTTAAATATGATATCATGGAGAAACAAGCCTATGCCCTCATTCAAGCCCTCAAATCTTTCAGAACTTATGTGTTGCATTCACACATTACTGCATATGTCCCTAATCATGCTATAAAAACCATTTTAACTCAGCCAGACACTGATGGGAAAAGGGGGAGATGGATTGCCAAAATCCTTGAATTTGACCTTGACATCAAAACCACAAAGCTTGTGAAAGGCCAAGGTTTAGCCAAACTGTTGGCTGACTCTAATTGAAAAGTACTAGGAATTAGTTTGGTTGTTGAAATGTCACCTAAGAAGAATCCACAAGAACATTCCTTCATATTAGAAGAGAATCCACAAGAACCTCCTTCTCATATAGAAAGGGAGAATCCATAAGAACCTCCTTCTCATATAGAAAGAGAGAATCCACAAGAATCTCTTCCTTTAGACCAGAATATTCTTGTTCATATACATCAGAAATATCTTCTTTCTAATTGGTATTCTAATTGTTCATTCCTCAGATATTTTCAATGTCCAGCTGATATTAGTTTGAAACAATGTAAATCTTTAAAGCTGAAATCAGTTAAACACTGCATCATCAATGCAAACCTGTATTGGAAAGATCCTTTAAACATCCTCCTTCTCTATCTAGATGAAAATGAAATATAAGGAACAACAGACCAGTTCCATGCAGGGTTTTATGGTGGACATTATGCTTTGATAGCAACAACGTACAAGATTTTGAAGGCAAGTTTTTATTGGCCTTCACTTTTCAAGGAAGTTGCAACAAGGGTAAGAAGTTGTGTCCCATGCCAACCTTTTGTAGGAAAACAAAAGTTGTCATCACTTCCTTTAGTTCCAGTTTCAGTTCAAGCTCCTTTCCTAGAATGGGGATTAGACTTCATTGGGGAAATCCATCCTCCATCAAGAAACCAACATATATATATTTTAACTGCTACTGATTACTTTACCAAGTAGGTAGAAGTCATACCTGTAAAGAATGCTACTGACACTATTTTAATTAAGTTTCTTGAGGAAGATATTTTATCAGGGTTTGGATGTCCTCAGCGAATTGTAACAGATAATTCAGTAGCTTTCAGCAGTATAAAAATGATTGAATTTTGTCAAAAATATTCAATTTTATTGCATCATTCTTCACCATACTATCCACAGCGTAATGGGTTGGCATAATCTTCTAACAAGAGCTAAGTAAAGGTTATAAAAAAGACTCTTGAAGATCGTGAAAGGAGCTGGAACACACATTTGATCCATGGTATTTGGGAAAACAAAGTTCCTCCTAAAAGGTCAACAGGCAAGTCCCCTTTTCAGTTGGTTTATGATAAGGAAGTTGTTTTTCCCACTCATTTATCTTTACCTGTAATGAAATTTCTTCAAGAATATTATGAGGAAAAGGATGATTTTTCAAGGAGAATTAATCAAATCATTGAGCTAAATGAAGATAGAGATGAAATTCATTATCGGCTAAAGAAATATCAAAACAAGATGAAGGAGCTTTTTGACAGAAAAGCAAGAGAAAGAAATTTCAGAAACGGGGATCTTGTGCTCAGATGGGATTGAAGGAGAGAAGACAAAGGCAAACATCAGAACTTTGACAATCTCTGGTTTGGTCCATTCAGCATTGCAGAAGCCAAAGGAAACAACACATTTGTATTTCAGAATCTGGAAGGAGTGTATTCCTCATTGCCAGTGAATGGGAAATACTTGAAACACTACATTCAATATTAGCTTTTAATTTCATTCACTATTTGCAAATATTTGGAAAGTTTATTTTCAAATCTGCAAGTGAGTATCTTTTGCAGCAAAGACTCCATAGCCCAAGGTGAAGGCACTTGGATCTACTTGTTCTCTGCATCCCACAAGGGGGAAGCAATCCCTAGATGGAGCTGATGTTGTAACTTATCTAGTTTTGATACGTTAGTATATTAGATATATAAACTTTTAAAAATGTCAAGGTAGGATATGGATGCAAAAGAAATAAAAAATTGTTTAAAAAATGTTAGAAAAAAATTGATTATGATAGGCATCCATATCAATAAAATGTTAGGTGTTAGTTTCTTTAAACAAAGAAGGCAGAATAAAATGTTAGGGAAGCTAAAAGAAAAAAGAAAAAACTTCATTTAAAGATTTTGGAATGCATAAGGTTCCTAGCTCAAATATGCCATTATTATGTTGATCCTATGTTGCATGTGCAGAAGAATTTATCAAGGGATGTCAAGTTCCCATTCTTACACTAAAATCCCCGTCTTACATTATAATCCCCTGTATATTCATTTCCCTAATTCGCCCCTTCATTACACACTCCCCTCATACTCGCCTCATACTTGTTATCCTAAGTCTGAATTCCCAACACTCCATTCCCACCACACTTTATTTCATTCCCTACCACCCTACCATATAACTTCCCTAGGTTATATTCCTAACACATTTTTTTTTACCCCTTATATCCTGATTCATGTAAACATTGGATTAAAGGTGTTACGTGATTTTGGGCCGCACCATAAAATGTTGGTCATATTTCCTCTTATCCTCAACCATTAATTCTAAATCAACGCCTCTTATATGATTTCGAGCCTCCTCTACTTCTGACCTTTAGCAGTAGGGGGGGTCCGAAATGGGTTGTATTACCATACCACTCGCCCACTATGTGTCATCGTCACAGGATATTGGACCCCCCTCCATCAAAACTATAAACAGTCTCAACCCCCCTGGGAAAGTTGTTTCCTAAAAACCACTTACCATTCACTGTTGATTATTCCGCCACCCCGTCGCTGCCACGTAGCCTCTCATTAATGAATTAAATCACCTCCCTCCATATTCCCGTTATCCATTATTTCAATTGCCCGTTAACCCCATGCCATCAACAGTTAAAATACTTTATTATAAACTCATTTGAAACCCTCCGCCAACTTCCTGTTTTCATTCCACAGTCTACAGAGGTTGAATTGCTATCAATCTTCGGTCACATGATTCTTAAAGCACCTCCAGCACATCACTCCAGCACAATAGTCAGTGGCTAGCATACCCAGAAAAAAGGGTGACTCAACAACAGATTCCAGTAGAATAGAGCCAAAACGCAGATGCATTCTTCCTAGATCAAATTCTTTAATTCTGTTTTAGTTTTAGATATTTTAGCATGCCTAGTCAATGAGGCATTAACTGTGAAATTTTTTTTGTATAAATACTTCATTCTGATAAAGAATTAGAGGTTGCACCTTTGAATTATTTTTTGAACAGAATTGCACTAAGTTGGAGCTTTTTGAATGTCAATAAAGGATTCTGACTTATCTGCACATGGCTTGTCTCCTAGTGAGTTCTTCTTTGTGTTTATCATAATTGTTTTCTTCATATAATTTATATTATAGACAGTTATCCAATTAAAAACCTTAATTGAGTATCAATTTCATTTTTAATTTGATATGAATTGTAATATAATTAAGAGACTAGATCACACAGTTGTTTGCCTCTACTATTTCCTCTTGAAAGTTAAATTGTGTTAGGTTTCTGTTATAATTTAGTTATATTATGTTGATCATTAAAACATAGTTTTAATGATTTCCTCTTGCAAATGATTAAGTATTTTTTCTGAGTATATGATCATTTACATTTCCTTTTTCTTCTAAAATCCATCACGCATAAAAGTTTAAATGACTATGTACAAATAAAAAACAACCCTTCATTTATATTTAAGATCTTTCTATGTTTTTGAAACACCTGATTAAATTAACTATTCTTGGGTCATCCAAAAAATCAAAAACTCCATAATATTTTAGATGCTTTGGCATAACCAACTGACCTAGGGTTATCTCAAAGGACAACATGTTGCATATACAGTTTCAACCCCTCTTAAGTTTGTATGAACCTCGGGTTGATAATTTAAATTGGTAGCCTTGGGAGTTGTAGCATTCTTGTTCCAATATTGGGGCTCATCACTACCAACTAATATCCAAAAGATGAGCCTCAAAGTCAAATATGGCCAACAAGTCAAAGTATGCAATTTTGTCAAAGTCAACAATAGTCAAAAATTCCCTAACCAATCCTAAAGTCAATGGTCAAACTCCTCCAAAATGGCTCAGTCAATAGTCAAAATACTTGGCCTTTTGTGCTGGTCAAATATTAGTCAAAATATTCCCTAACAACTCAATCAAAATTGGTCAAAGAAGAGAGAAAATATATGTAGTCAAACTTTAGATTTTAGTGGTCAAAGTCAACAATCAACAATAATCAAAACTGCATAGAAAATCTTGGCTCCTCCACAAAAAAACTCAGCCTCCAAAGGTCGTAATTATGCAAGTTGAATCAAGTCAAAACTCTAAGTCAATCTTGGTCAATGATCGCTCAAATATAAAATCGATGCTTAATTTCATAATTACCTCTTTACCTTTCCATGTCTGAGCTCAGACCTCTTAGTTGCAGACTTGTACTAACCAATCCAAAGAAGAGAGAGAAGAAGAAGATACTTGATGTGATATCTAAATGAGGTTGACTTTCCTTATATTTATATTCTTCCTTGGAGACCCAATGGCCACCTTGGACTTTTGTGCACATGTGGGTTTTCATATTAAAAATTTATTTTTCCTTGAGCAAATTAAATTCTTCCAAGGGAAAAAAGGGTCTTCTCTAGATGAGGAAGGTTGTCCAAAGGAGAGAATTTGTCCCTACACTGCTAAATTAACAACACCAACCTATTGGAGGCACCAATGCCCAAAATAAATCTGCAGGCACCAACCTGCTGGAGGCACCGTCCCCCAAGGATATGCAAGCACCAACTTGTTCTAGGCTGCAATCTTATTGAGGAACCAACCTCTGTAATATGCAAGTGCAAAGGTTTTGTATGCTATAACATGATCGAGGCACAAACCTCTAAAATGTGTAAGCACCAACATGGATCACTTTTCACAATCTTTCAAACTGGATCTAGAATCCCATTTCAATTCAACTTGTTCTTTAGTATTCAACAATATCATCTTCTCCTTTTCTTTTACCTATTCATAATCCTTATAACATTTTGACAAAAACAAAATAGCCCCTTTTCCCTCGAAAACTTATCTTCATGACATTTCATGTCCCCATTTTAGATTACAAAATAAATTCTTTCCACTTCCCCCTTTCAAGAATAATTTGGACCTCTAACCACTAATAAAACATTACAAAAATTATTTAATAAACAAAAAGCGCCTTTCTAATACATAGTCTACAAAATGCACTTTTCTAATGCACGTTCAACAAAATTCATTATGTATATCTAATAAAGGGTTCAATGGAATGCACTTCCAAGGCCAAAAATATTTTGGTGAGATTGACATAACTCGAACCCATGACCTGTCGTGGAGTAATCAGACTCAATACCAACTCAACTACGTTGTCACTTGTTTATGCTAGTAATAAAAAATAGTTTTAACATGAGTGGAGGCATACGCTGAGACTTTATGCTTAACCATAGAGTCATGCCATGCATTCAGTCACGGACCAAATAAAACTTGTGATGAAACAGAGGATGCCTTGAGGCTTAACCACAGAGCCATGCCATACATGCAATCTTGGATTGGATAAAAGTTTTAACATAACCAAAAACACCTTTGGGCCTAACCACAAAGATACACCATGTTGTTTATATATCTCAAACCAGATTGATTAACTCAAACCCTTGACAGAACCAAAAATGCCTTTGAGCTTAACCAAGAGCCAAGAGCCAGAGTGAATATATATATATATATATA
>APFE030420703.1:0-26291 GCA_000404065.3 Pinus taeda
AAATACCTTGGCTTCTGGTTAAAACCCACATGCCAAAGGATCGCTGACTGGACTTGGTTAATAGCGAAATTAGAAAAGTGCCTCACATGCTGGAGCTACAGGTATATATCCAGGGCTGGTAGGCTGATCCTCATTAAATCAGTTCTGGAGGCCACCCCGGTTTTCTGGATGGCTCTTGCATGGATCCCCAGATATACACTTGCTCGATTACAGCAAATATGTAACAGATATCTGTGGGCAGGTAGTCAAGATAAGCGGATTTTTGCATGGATCGGCTGGCAGAAGATAGCCATCCCAAAAAAGTGGGGAGGATGGGGACTCAAAGATCTCCCACTTTTCGCACAAGCGCTGGCAGCAAAGATGAGTTGGGCACTGCTAACTAGTCAAAATTTATGGACACGCCTCTCATACCATAAATACATTTGGCCCCTTGACACCATGGATTGGATCAGACTACCCACTTGGAACAGTTCAGGGGCATCATCATTTTGGAAAGCCATTATCTACTCAATGCCCATGATTAGAGACAATTTAGCTTGGAGGATCAGAGATGGAGCACAAGCCAGGATTGGCATTGACCCTTGGGCTGGTAGTGGGGGAAAGAATCAACTACAGTGTGAATTAGTTGAGTATCTCCTTACTCATGACATCAAGGTGATTGCACACATTGTGGATCAAGAAGCCTCTGACATATTCCATCAGCCCTGGCGCACAACTCAGCAATTGAACCTCCCACTGCAGTGGCATCAAGCATGGGAATCATACAGGGAGGCACTGACGGAATCTCACATTAGAATTATAGAGGGGCAAGACGAGCTGATCTGGAGTCCGTTAGACGCGGGATATTACACACCGAAGATTGGGTATACACTCCTCATTAACCACAAAAAACTGGATTTATTGATGGACTGGTGGCATCACATATGGAAGTTATCCACTCCCCCGAGAGCCAAGCTATTCTTCTGCTGCGTTCTCCGGAACAAGGCACCCACGGGAGAAAATCTTCAACGCAGAGCACACCATGGACCTACCTGGTGTGTGTTATGTAAATCCACATCGGAGTCTACAGACCACCTATTCCTACATTGCAATGCCGCGATCGATTTGTGCACTAACATTAAAAACTCTATCGCATACATCGGCCTCTGGGCAGGACAAAATATTGTGGAGGCTTGGATTGAATGGTCTATTAGACACAAAGGCACCAAAATGATTAGTCTTCCTGTCATAGTAATATGGCACTTATGGAAGATGAGGAACCAGATTGTCTTCCAGGATAAACATGTACACTGGCACCTGCTAGAAGCCCGCATCATTGCGGCATTCAACGAACTCCCGGATCCCCCACCTGCTCACGTTCGACGTACCCACCCGCCTCCCCTCATAGACCGATCCACCCCGTGGGAATTTTTTGACGGCGCAACAAACCAGCAGAGAAGTGGAGGAGGAATAATCATACACAAATCGGATCAGCACCTCTACAGAACTAAAGCAAGATTGGGCACTGGCTCAAACAATTACGTCGAACTTATTACTCTCAGACACCTCCTCCACTTTGCATTGGGCCATAACATCACCTGCATAAACATATTTGGGGATTCTAAAATCATTATAGACTAGTTCAACAACAATGCAATCTGTCACATACACACACTCAGCATAATTTTGCATGAGATTCAAGAATTCAAATCTGCTTTTAACATCATCTCATGTTCACACATCTACAGGGAGCACAATGAGAGTACTGACAGATTATCCAAGGAGGCCGCGCTAATGGACCGAGGAGTATGGGAAGTTACCGAAGTTCATGGATAGCAGGAATTCAAATATTATCACCGTCCATACATGGATCAGCGATACGAGCAAGCATCTCAGCAATAACTTTTATGGAACTTTTTTGTTTGATTATAACAGTATTTATGTATATATACCTTGAACATAATGAGCAGTAAGCGAACCAATGTGGCTTTTTTGTAATATTTTTTGCAAAATTTAAGATGACCCTGCGTGGAACATCTTAAGTTTGGACTGATCACATTTTTGATGATGGCAAATAGGCACGTTGTATACACAGTGACCTCAAGCATATCCATAGCGATATCAATGTAATTTTCAAATCATTAATGAAAGTTACAGATTTTTCCAGTGGAAAAAAGTAAGAATAAATTTTATATTAAAATACATTAACAAAAGCTAATACATTAATACATTAGTTTATCAAATCATACTTTTGTTCTAACTAAAAAGTCATATACTTAAAATATGGTATTAATAAGATTTATATTAAAATATGGTATTAATAATATTTATATTAAAATATTGGTATCAATAAGATCTATATTAAAATATAATAACATAATCTAATACATTAGTTTTTAGAAATCGAGATTCAAATCATTACTATTGGGAAAATTAATTCTATACTCAAAATCTAAAAATAACTATAAGTAAATTAAAACAAGACTTATTAATTAAGTGTGAAAAAACATATACTTCTAATGACATAGAATAAATTAAAATTAGGATTCCAATTAAAAATTAAAATATTAAAAGTAAAATCCTTTGACTGGTCGGCTCCCTAACCCTAACCACATTGCATCTCATATTTATAACCTCCATCTTTTCTCTTCTTTGTAGATTCAATCCTGAAGATGAGTCTTGTTATAAACTCAAAACGTAGACTTAAAAATGCAGATTGTGGAATTTCTGATCTCTCAATCCCAAATATTGCACTATAGAAATCTCCAAAAAAACCGGAATAATATTTTCTGTCAGGAAACTTGGGAAAGTTTTGTAAGATTTTGGGTTGTTCCTGTGTGTTCTAGCTCGAATATCAAAGTTTTCTTGGAATATTTTGTCTTAGCAATTGTAATCTCCTTTTATTAATGCAAATTCCTATTAGTTTCTTTAAAAATAATAATAATTTCTCTATATATAAAGGCTTTCTTTTGCTTCTTGTTTTGACATATCCATTGAGATATTCCATATTAATGATTGCTTTTGTGCCTTTTTGGGTATATAAAAAATATATTTCTCTTAAGTCCCAAATACATTCTCTTCAACAACAACTTATAACTCCAACATTGTGGCCAATCCTCAATCTATCACATTTCCTTTGTGATTTTCCTACTTCCCATGTAAAAAATATGACTCATTCCATTCATTTTTTCCTTCAAAATATCTTCATTCTATTGAACATTCTCATCACCATATATTTACACATGTAGATAAATAGAGCAAGAGAAATACTAAAATTACAGAAATTGAACAAAAGATTAAAACTATGCAACAACAACTCAAATCTTAAATAACTACCAACTGAGATTACTAATGAAAAAGAAAATATTAAAATGCTTAGACTAGAAAAATATAACATTCATCTAATGAGTTGTCTAGAATATATGAAGAGTCTTTAGTAATAGATGAAAACCAATTTCAAGATCAACATGATGAACAAAATCTTATTCTAGGAGTAGAATAATCACTACAAGTTGATTAACAAGCAAAAGCTTTAAAATAGAGTTACATGGCATTAGATAAAGAGTATTAATTTCCATATCCATAAACATTAGTGGATATAAAGTGTTATGAATTGGATGCTCAAATAGACATTGGATCAATGATTTCTTGTGCAAAGAGCATTGCAAATTTAGAATATTGTTAGGAGAGTGAAAGCCATAAACAAATAACCAATGAATATCCATAGGTATACTAAAGA
Source organism: Pinus taeda (assembly GCA_000404065.3). Lineage (NCBI taxonomy): Eukaryota > Viridiplantae > Streptophyta > Pinopsida > Pinales > Pinaceae > Pinus > Pinus taeda. The sequence continues at coordinate 3,719 of APFE030420703.1, forward strand.
TATTTCCATATATGTTGACGATATTCATTATTCAATTATATTATATGAATATACTACTGTTGTTTTATCCTACATGCTCAAGATTTTGCAGGGAACCATTTATCATTCACTTTTGGCCCTAATTATGTACAATTATATATAGAAGGAATAAAGACCCATGTACATAATCATAATAGTTTTTAATTTAAGATATTAGATGAATCTTCTCAGGAAGAAAATGAAAAAAACCTTGCTCAAGAGAAAATGCAAGAATTAAGAATATCTTTATACATAATAAGGATTAGTCTTATCACAACAAAGTTGAAAAAAACAATGTACTTTTGAGTTACTTAATACTTTTTGGCACATATAACAATATTTTGTAGACCTATCCTCTAGAGAAAACTTCAAAGATAGTAATCAAAAAGCTACAACACATTTAATGTTGCCAATAGATTAAGCATATTGCAAAAAGATATTACAAAGTAACTTGAAAAAATATTGATAGAGAAACGTAGAAGCCTTTGGGCTTGTCTTACTATCTCTCAAAAATAATTTTAAGCAAATAAAACAAAAGGTAAGCCTAGAATGGTCCTAAATTATACAAAGTTGATTGATGCTTTAATGCCAATTAGGTACCCATTTCCAAATAAGGAAGCATTGCTACACAAAATTCAAAATTGTAATGTACGTAGCAAGTTTTATTTGAAGAGTGGATTTTGGTGGAGCAACATTACCTTTAAACATAAATATAAGACAAGAAATTTAGTTCCTCATGACCAATACCATTGGTGAATAATTCCATTTGGGTTGTTGTCATTGAATGCTCCATCTAAATTCCAAAAGTAGATGGATGATATATTGGTGATATGAATTCTTCCATAGTTTACATTAATGATATTCTAATTTGTTCAAAAGATTAAAAGGAGCATGCCAAACCCTTAAATAATTCTATCAAAATTTTTGTAAGTATGTATTGTTCCTATTTGCCAAAAAAATAGAAATTAGCCAAACTAGGATTGAATTTCTATGTTTGATCATAGCAGCAAGAAAGATAGATCTTCACTTAAGATCATGTTTTACAAAATATCAAGTTTTATAGATATGCTAATAGATAAACTCAAGTTGTAGCATTTTCGTGGAAACCTAAACTATGTAAGATACTTCTTTAAAGATCAAGTTGAAGATGTTTCTTGTATGTTTACCATATTGAAAAATAAGACTACATTGTGAACTATCAAAATCACTATTGCTATAAAAAATATCAAAGAGAAGGGAAAAACTATGCCTAACCTATGTTACCCAAGGATGGATGTAAGTTTATTTTGGAAGTAGTTTCTTCCTCAAATTCATGATTAGGAGTTTTATTTCAAAAGGTTAAAAGGAAAGAAGAAATCTATATGTGTGCATCTAGAGTATCCAAAGGCATTGAAGTAAATTTTCCATCAAGTCATAGGGAAATATTAACAAGGGAAAACTCAATATCTAGATTCAAATTATTCATAAAGTTGATGCATTTCATTATCATAATAGATATGAAACATATGGTAAGAATGTTGGGAAATATGAGAATACTAGAGTAACGAAATACTCATATTTTCATATAGATTTTATGGTTAGATAGCTTCAATTTGACTTAAAGTAAAAGGTTAGAAAATAAAACAACATAGTAGATTTATTGACTAGAGAAGTCAATCCACAACCATAGGAATAAGATAAGAAAAATATATACTTTTCGCAGATGCTAATTGCAAAAGAGAAGGGTACACAAATCCATATAGAAGAAAACATATGAGAAGAACCAATAATTTTGTGTTTTTATCACCTTATTAAAGCCATAAAAACCAAATTTGAACGTGAAAGAATCCTAGAAGCTTGGGCTTCTAAGTTAATAGTGAAAATAATTACTTATATTTGAACCAAGATGTTATGTTTAAATAGCATGCGTGAAGATGGAGGACCTAATCAAGGGCAAAGTATTTTCCAAATATTTGATCCTATCATATATTTATATGATTGATGTGAGATCTTAGATTTGATTGAATTTAGAAGGTCAATTTGGATCATATTTAATTGAACATAATAGTCCCATATCCCTGGTCATAGTGGTTCTTGATATTCATCAAAAAAATTTGATCCACGTGTAGATTTTGAGCCACTAAATTTCAATTTATTGTTAATCTCCTAGTTGATTTGTTAATTGGAGTACAATATAATTCTCAGTTCAAATTTGAATTGGAATTCATAGATTCGACATCAGGGCTCATGGCATAAGATCCTTTGGGTGGAGGAAAATATTGGGAGATCATGTCACATTTCAAATAAAGACTCCTAAAAAAGATAGGACTAGTAATTTTGGATAGTTCAGATTTCTAACTTGGACTTACTCTTATGCCTCCACTAGCCCCGAAGAATTATTATATGTTGATATGGAGGACACCATGGGAGATAAATCTAGGAAATAACTTTGCAACTCACCAAAAAATTAATAAGTACTAGTTTGATAAACATTAGGGGAATTTTGGGATATAAAATGGGCTTCTCAAAAAACAATAAAATAATAATTAAAATAATAAAATAAGATATTAATTTTTAAAGGAAAAGAAAGAAAACTACATTTTTTAAAATTATATTTTCGACTTATCTCCTTACTGGTTCGAGATGTGCATCTTACATCCCATTATGAAGGAGATATGAAATTCCTTTTGTGCACAACATGGAATCGACACATGTCCCTTTTAAAATATAAATAAAATATTCATGAAATAAAAAAAATGTTCTCCATAATGAAAAACAAAAATAAATATACATATTGATTAGTTTTAGTTAAAAGAATTATTGCACTGGGGGACACATTATACAACCCAATATCAGGGACATGTGTAACTCCTTCCATGCCTAACAAGGAATTGACTCGTGTCACTTTTAAAATATAAATATAATATTCACTTAAAATAATATATATATAATTATATATATATATATATATATATAATATATAAATATATATATATAATATATATATATATTACCTACAGTAAAAAAGAAAAAATAAATATACATATTGGTTAGTTCTAATTAAAAGAATTAATGATATTACAACCCAATAATTCCTTCTATGTGTTGACATGTGGTTATATATATTATATCAATTAAAAAATATTTCTCTCAACCATAAATAAAATATATTAATGATTATGTATCTAAAGAATGTATCAGGGGTTTTGACAACAATGGCATAAGGGAATGTGGAACGATGGTTGGAGGCTAAAGTTTTGTTTTATGCTGACGATTCCCCTTTGTCTGGTCTCTAAGTGGGTTTGGGGGGCATGGATATTAATTTGTTACTATTTTTTTACCTCTTTTGTTCTATGGAGTGGCAGTTCCTTGTTGTTAGCTTTTTACCCATATGTGGTGGTGTTTTACTCTTGGCAGATAAAGGTTTTACCTAGTTTTTCTTCCAACCCTCTGCTTTGTTTGGAGTTGTTTTGTTTAGACTTAGTTTTTTACTCACAAGGGCCTTGAGGTGTTATGATATGGAAATGCTTAAGAGGGGCACATGGATGATTAGGATTTGGTGGATTATGACTCCATGACTCTATTTCGGGAACCTATTTTTGTCTTCTTTGGAGGTTTTGGTCCCTAAGGGGAGGGCACCATATATTTCATTAGTAATGTTAAAATGGGGCATCCATTTTCTAGTGGTTAGTTTTGGTCAGAGGATTGTATGCCCCCTACGGTTTCTCTGCCCGTATTCATCAATTTTTCAGTTCTAGTGCTAGTGATCTCATAGCCAAATAATATCTTTGCTCCCATGATTTTTACCAATTCCATTTATGATAAGGTTTTCTACGTATTTCTCAATGGGTTTTCCATATGCGATTTTCCCTTTTGCATTTGTTAGCGGTGGGATTTCATCCTAATTGATTTATTCCTCTGGTGGTGGTTTTTCGGTGGTGCTAGAGGCATATTCAAATGTGGCAGTAAAATCAGTGCCTCTCCCATATGTGGGTGTCATTATTCCTCAGTTTGTAGTGTTTACTGAGGGCCCATCCCCAACTGATGATGGTTCTATCTTGACGGCTTTGGAGGTGAAGTTGGAAAGTCCTAGTTCCCTAGAATTCAGTGATAAAGGGAACCCCCTAATTGAGAAGAAGAAAAATGGGTTTACAAAGTGAAAAAATGTTGGCTCCTTACAATTGTTCCCAGGGGATGATGTGGAGATTACCCAAGATGTGGACTTAGGTGAAAAATCATTAGTGAGTAGTGCTAGGGGAAAAACATCTATATGGAGACCCTTGTAGAGTGGTGAGAGTAGATGGTTTGTTTGAGGGTTTTTTAGGCTCCCGAGATTCTTATGTTGGCAAAGGGTTGGTTTCAACTCATATTCAAAACAAATTAATCCACGAACATGGCGACAAAAGATGTTTGGCCCATTTACTCTACTCCTATCATTTTCAATTTTTGGTCTTCAACATTTGATACTAGCAGGGAGACTCTAGATGTTGCTTTGTTGTGGGCGTGTTTTCCGGGCCTGTCGACACACATGTGGAATCCCCATATATTTACAAACTTAGGGAATAACCTGGGTTGCTTTTTGGAGCTAGATTACTCTTTTAAGGAATCAATTGATTTATTTATTGCCAAGATCTTAGTCATTCTATTGCTTAGAAACAAGCTTCATGAAACAACAAACATTGGTAAGGAATATGTCAAAATACAAGTAATTGATTATGAAGGGCTTCCCCTTCGGTGCTAACAGTGCCACCAGCATGTTCATTTGGTCCAAAATTGTAGAATTCCTTTCAAAAAATCACCATGTTTGGAACAAGCCAGAAAAAACAAAATACTGAGGGTGCAACTATGGGTGATGAAAGGGGTTTTTTATTTGATGATGGGATGGGACCTAAATTTCAGGTGTCGATGGGTTCAGTGGTTCCTAAATCAATTTTTACTGCTCCTATGGTCTCATTCCTAGTAGATTCATCCATGGATCCTATTTTTATGGATTTTTCATAGGTAGCACCCTCTTTATCTCCTGATACTTCTGCTCCATTACCCCTTGTCTCTTTTCTTATTAGTTATTTTTCTAAACGTGGATAGGATTGGGATTTTTCATTTATGGTTTTGGATGTTGTGCTTTCTCAGAAGTTGTTCACACCTTTATCTCATATAAATTCCTTGTGTCCCATTCCTCTTGGATCTTTGGGTTACTCATCTCCAAGGGCGTCAATTCCCTTGGGTTTTTTATGGAATTTTGGATGGGAGTGACATTTTACGTAACATTAGGTTCAATATTATTCTCTCAGTGTCTAAGACAATGCTTCATGCGATCTCCCCCCCTAAAGAAAGCTCTAAATGGAAGAGCTCATGGAGTTGCCCCAGGAGAACACTCCCAAAACCCTCCTATTTGGGAGTGCGTTTCAGGAGAACGCTTCCACAAAAAAGATTCACTCCCTATATTTTCTCTGTATTTTTTTAAAAGTATTAAAAAAATATAATGAGAAGGAAAAGGATTGGCAAAACAAATTTTACATGCTCCCATTGTAAAATAGCCTACGCTATTTCATATACTTGTGTAAGAAAGAATTTGTACAATATTATGTAATCAAGTGCTAGTAAAATATAGGAATATATACAAATAATACCCAGCTACAGTATAATTCTCTTATACAAACAAAGGGTTCAGTTCTAGGGAAAAAAACCCTAAATTAGCATAACTTCTATAGTCAGATCTTTCTCCTAATGAATAATCTAGATTGACTACAAAATTACAATATTTTACGAGGCGATTTTCTCAAAAAATTCCTTTTGGTGGTGTTGACCCCTTTGTAATAGTAGTGGGGGGAAAATCCACCCACACCCACCCATTAGGGATTGATATCCAAACACGACTGAAACAAGACCTCTAAATCAGGATGATAATTAGGCTCCACACCCAACATGATAAGAATCAATATTTTGTGACTTGTGAACTTGTGGTTGATTATAGTGTCTCGAACCCCCAACCAAGCAACAATAATAATCCAAAACTACATAATTATATTTAATTTAATTTAATTTGCAAAAACATTTAACCCATAATTTTTCCTCATTTGTACCCTGTGACTAACAAATAAATATAACATGAGGTGCATTTCTACATGTTGTCCATGCATTATGCATAACACGCATTATAATTAAGGCAATAGAGTGGACAAATAAATATACATGTTAATGAGGAACCTTAGTTGTGGGTTCAAAACATCGATCTTCAAATCAATATGGATGGGATGAATCCATAAAATCTATTACAACAAAATAAATATATACGTGAGTAATGATTAAGTCTGCACCCATAAACTATGATTTTAAAATAAATAAGTAAATATCTAAGAAACACGCATGAATAAATAAACATGCATAAGAATGAGGGTACTTATTTGATAAATAAGAGTTGAATAGCTACTGGCTCTCCATGTCACGCTCAACCATAGACTTGGTGGTTCATAAACTTAACCATTGGGTCACTCCTAAGCTAGGAAAACAACTCCAAAGGAAACAATCATAAAATTAATACACAACTGTGGTTGAGGTCCAAGGTGACAACCCATCATCCATGCTACACTGGCTCCTGGCACCCTCTAGGCTAATTTCCAAGAAGACAACCTAACAAACATGTTGCTCCAGGCCAAAAAATCGACATCGAATTCCCACCTAAAATCCATGAAACTAGGCCATAACAGGGCCAACAAATCCTTGTAGCACTAGGCTTCCCTAAGCAAACCTAAGAGCTCACATCATAACAATATGCATGCATATGACAAGATTAAATAATTAACCACACCTCGACCAGTCTAGAGTCCAACTCCAAGGTGCACTGGTCATCAATCAGTCATAGAGTCCACCCCCAGACTCATCGACTAATCCATCATGACCTGAAGGATAAATTGAACAAATAATAATAATTCCCCCAAATATAAACTACGCTTCTTTATATATATGCATGGTCATAACTTTCCATGTGGCACTCTCTAAAACCAATGTGGGCACCAGTGCACTTTTCACCAAAAATACCCGATTGCTTCCTTTTTCCATGGATTTGCATCCCCCATACTCATTCCGTGGAGTGGGCTCTGTAGCCATCCTTATTTTACTAATATATAAGGATATGTAAATTTACAATATTTACATCACGATTCCTCTAGACACTTAGTAAAATAATGACATATCAACATCTATGCTACTACATGGGCGTGCAGGTCAATAAAGTATTTTTGGATCAACAACCAAATATAAAAGGTACGTGTATTTACATTGTAAAAAATGGCGGGAGTATTACATTCCTCCCCACCTTATTTTATGTATTATCCTTAGTGTGTGTGTGTGTGTGTCTATATATATATATATATATATATCCACACTGGTTGAACATGGAAATATCCCTTGGGTTCCACTCGAATCATTTTCCAATCAATAACATGATTAGTGTCAGATACGTATTTCTTAAGCAATGAAACATGAAATACATCATGCATATGTGTAGATGTAGGAAATGCAAGCCTGTATGCAACAGGGTCAATCCTCTCCAAAATCTCAAATGGCCCACAATATCTTGCTGCCAACTTGGCACAATTTCCCAATTTTAACGAACTATTTTTTTCTTTTACTTTCAAAAATACATGATTCTTGACTTTAAATTCCCTGCTTGTCCTATTCCTGTCAGCATAAATTTTCTACCTATCCTGGAAAATTTTAAATTTTGCTTAATTTTAATCATATGTTCTTCCATGTCTTTGAGCAATTCACGACCCACCATAATTCTAACCACTGGGTTATTCTAACTTACTGCAGTATTACATTGTTTTCATATAAGACCTTAAATGGGCTCATTTTCAATGATGCTTGGTACCCATTATTATATGCAAATTAGATGGAAGTAGTCTTCTCATTTGGATGGTTTATCCATCACATACATATGCAACATGTCTTCAATTATTTGATTTACCTGCTTAGTCTAACCATCAAACTTGAGACGATACACTATATTGAAATTTAAATTGGTACCTAGTCCCTTAAATAAACCGATCAAACAATTAGATGTGAATTTTGGATCTCTATCCAGAATTATTGCCTTGGGAAATCCATGAAGCCTAGAAATTTCTCGCATATAAATATCCACAATATTTGCTGCTTTATGCACTAAATTTATGGTAATAAGATGAGCAGACTTTGTAAGCTTGTCCACATCTACCATTATAGAATCATGCCCTCTTTACATTTTGGGAAAACTACTAATAAAATAAACTAATACCACCTCCCATTTCCAGTCTGGAATGGGAATTGGCTGAAGAAAACCAATTGGGTGTTTATGGTTGGCTTTCACCTGCTAGCATTCCATACACCTGGTTATATAATTAGCCACTTCCCTTTTTAAACCCGACAAGTAAAATTACTGCTTAATTGCTATCAAGGTTTTTTGGTACTTGAGGTGACCAACATACAACATCCTGAACCTTTCCTGTAAAATTATTTATTTTAATGCTAGTACATCTAACACAATTTTTTTTTCCTTTATTTAAGATAATATCTTTTGGGCCCATTTCGTAATCCTGGTATTTCTGTCATGCTGCGCCTTGATATAAATTATTTTTAATCTGCACATATTTATGCTGTAAATTACCATCCTATAGAATTTTGTCTATTAAATCTCTTCGTAGCTACTAATCATTGTGACATGCATAACATTCACCATTATTTTGTGTGCATCAACCACCCAATTTTATTTTCCCTTGATATATTTAATTTTGAATCATATTTTGCTAGCAATTCCAGCCACTTGATTTACTGTCCATTTAAATCCGGCTGTTAAAATAAATGCAAAAACCCATAATGATCAGTTTTAAATTCAAATCTCCTTCCCATGAGATAAGGCCTCCACATTTTAAGTGCCCGAATAATAGCTAAAAACTCTAGATCATGGGCAGCATAATTATTCTCATTCTCTTTTAATTTGCTAGACTCGTAACATGTTACTTTCCCATTTATGAGCACACCTCCCAATACTTCTATGCATGCATTTGTGCATACCAAAAAGTCCTCATTTGAATCTGTAAATTTTAATACTGGATCTCTGGTTAATAAAGATTTCAAATGTTGAAAAGCCACCTCACACTCAAGTGTCCAATTAAATTTTACACCCTTTTTATGTAATGACGTAATTGGATATGCAATTATGGAAAACCCTTCAATGAATCTCCTGTAATAACTAGCTAGGCCCATAAAAGACCTAACTTTCGTAACATTTTTCAGATCTAGCCATTGTCTGATAGCCTTAATTTTCTTTGGGTCCACAATTATTACATCTTATGAAATAATGTGACCCAAATAATGGATATGTTTCTGATAAAATAAACATTTTCTCCGCTTAGCATAGAATTGATGCTCCTTGAGTACCTACAAAACCAATTTAAATTCCATTGATGCTCCTCTTCAATTTTTGAAAATATTGAAATGTCATCAAGAAAACAATGATGAATTTACTGAAGTATTATTTGAAGATTCTGTTCATTAAACACATAATGTAGAAATTCCTTGTAGATTCAAATTGCAAATTGTAATATTCTAAAACAATTGAATTGAATCTACTCTACTCATTAGCGGAAACAATAAATTATCAATGAAATCACGAAGCATATAAGATAAAAAAAAATCAATCACACATAACACAATGATTTTTTGGCGAAAGCCACAACTAAAAACCCCTGCTATAGTATATTGCATTAATCAAAGAATCTGGATGAATACAATATACTCTGCTAAACCTTGAGCTCAATCGACACAAGTATTTTCTATCCTCTGCCTGACTGGCTACCTTTGGCCAATATTTAGCCAAATTTCCAAGCCTCCAAGCTCCCTATTCCTTGCACTATTCCCTTGGGAATTAACCTCTATTTAATGTGGAAATTCCTCAATTATGAATTGTGTAATCCTCATGGGCCTTCCTATTGCATGCACCATCATTTAATTTAGATGATTTTATAACTGATAGTAAATTGTTCATGAACTCCAATCTCAACTGGGTCTTTCTCTGATTTGAAATGCATGAGTTAATTATGAGTGAATCTTCATTTTACTGGTTCATCGCTGCAGGCCCACTGCTATAGGTTACACCCCACTACAATAAGTTACACCCCACTATTGCAGGTTACACCCCACTAGAGTAAGTTACACCCCACTACTGGACCTCCCATTAATTCCTCCATCAGTTGGAGCTAGTTTAACTAACTTTAACTCAATTGGACTTAATTAAATAATTACAATAGAAAATGAACTCAACTAGTGCTCATACTTTTAAGAGATACTCGACATGACTCTAGTTAGATCTTCAACTCGAATTAACTGAGCTAACTAAGTAAAATTAACTTAGTTAACTATCACAAGTTGTCATGAGATGTGGAATTATAATTTAATTCCCAATGTAATTCAAGGACAAATTAAATTAGGATTTTCTTTCTTGATGCTATTTTTAACATTTCTTGTTTCTATTTTCAACACATAAAAACCCCTGGTGCATTAAATATATCAAAAAGGCCCTACAACAAATTCATAATGGCCATAATGAATCCAGAATGTCATTTTGCTGATATATTCTTCTTTAATCCATAGTTGGTGATACCTAGATCTTAAATCAAATTTAAAGAATATTTTTGCCCCACGTAGCTGATCAATTGGAAATTGATATTTATTTTTAATATTAACTTTGTTTAGTTGCCGGAAGTCAATACATAAACAACAATTATTGTATTACTTTTTAACTAAAAGAACCAAAGCACCCCACGGTGATACATTGGGGTGTATATATCCCTTCTTCAGTAATTCTTCCATTTGCATCTGTAACTCTTTAAGCTCTGGAGTACTCATCATGTACAATGCTTTAGATACTAGAACTGCTCCAGGAACCAAACTAATAAAAAATCAATCTCCCTCCTTAGAATTAATTCAGGTATTTATGCAAATAAATCAACAAATTCTTGTAGCACTAGGTAGTTTTCTATATTAGCTTGTAGGTCTGTATTTGATTCCTCCAAATGGGCTACAAGGATTTGACACCCTTTCCTAAAATCTTTTTTTAATTGCATGGCTAATATCTCTCATTAGTGAAATTTTGAGATAAAAAACGAGTCCCAAAACAAAAATGTACAACAAAAATCAACTTTATAAGAACCAATAGGATCCAATATGATAATGTCAACTATGGGGGATCATTCACCATTTTTTGAGTAAAAAAGTTAAAAGATAATTTATTTATTTAGAAAAACTACTTTTTCAATTTGTTTTTTCAACTTATCTCCCTATGATTTTACTCAAATTTCAAGTGGGAGTACTCGTTGTATGGATAAATTAATTTTGCATCCAAGGAGTACTCATGTTGCATACTTTTGATGGACCTTACTACATGAAAAAACATGATTACGATCACATTTTTTTATGTATTTCAAAATTTTCGTGCAGTACGACCCATCAAAAGTATGCAACATGTGTACTCCTTGGATGCAAAATCAAATTATCCAATGAGTTCTCTCGCTCCAAATTTGAGTAAAATCGTAGGGAAATGAGTTGAAAAAATAGTTTTTCTTTTTTCCCTCCAAAACTTGATGAGATAATCTAATCTTATTTTATTATTTCCATTATTATTTTATAATATTCCTGAGGAGGCCCATTTTAGACCTCAGAATTTCTCTAATGATGATGGATATCAACCTAGGAATTCTTTGGACCTACTTTTGTTGACTCTCATCATCAATGCAATTAAAAGATTTGTTGTAGCAATTAAGTATTGCATGGTGCTTTTCCAACCAATTTATGCCAATAAAACAATCATATATAACTAGTGAAATTACATTCAAGTTAGTTGTTGTTCTCATCCCATTCATCTCAATTGGGCATTCTCTAATTAATTATATAACCTTTCTCTTCATTCATGTAGAAAATTGTACTAACCATGGTTTGGAATGTTTAATTTTCTTCAAATTAAAATTTTCAACTAGCCTTCACATTAATATAACTATGGTTGGCTCCAAAATCAATTAAAATAATAACAAACTGATTATTGTGGCTTAACTTCAACCTCTATCATGTGAGCTTGATGCTCCACTTGCTGACTATCCAAGGCTGTGTAAATTTTGGGCATGCTTCTGCCTAATTCATCCACAGTAGTTGCCACTTGCATATTGTGCATACCTCACTTTCTCTACCTTATGAGGACAATCTCTGAATTGGTAATCTCCTTTACAACCAGACCATTTAATAGGCGGAGGTTGAAACCTTTTGCTTGAAGAATCACCCCCTTCTAGATGGTTAGAAGCTTAGGTTGTCTATTGGTATGTTTGAAAGTTATTCTTAAATGGAAAAGGTTTGTAAACCTTCTTTCTTTGCTCCATAAAATTCCTCTTTTTGTTGCCCAAAGCCTTGTGTAAAATGGATCTATTTTTATTCTTCTCATACAACTGTTCTGCTTTCCTCATGGTTGCCTCCAAGGTTTTGGGTTCGTCATATTTCAACCTATCAACATAAAAATATGGTAGTCTACTAATTTATCTTTGTATTTTAAACTTTTCATCCTTAACAAATTTAACATACCTCAGTGGCTTTGTGAATTTTTTACTATACTCCATGGTCATATTTCCCAATTGAAGCTCGAAAAATTCTTACATTTTTCGCTCATAATAACATTTAAATAAATACTTTTTCTAGAAATGGTCTTTAAACTTATTCCAAGTAACTCATCTTTCATCCAAAAGCTTCATTGCTTTGAGTTGGAAATTGACTTTTCCCTTCAAATGTTATACATAAATTACAGGAATAATTTAACAATTAAAAATATTTTTTCATCTCCAACAACCAATTTTCTACTTCTTCTATAATTATCTCCCCTCTTTAAACACCCTCCAGCTTCTCATTGGAAATAAAACTAACTTACATACAACCATTTTAATTTAAAATGAAACCATGTTCCTAGACGTATCCCCTTAATACCACATTTCTTTAATACATTAAAAAAAAACCATCTTAATTATCGACCCCACCCACGTTATACAACGTATATTATTAAACTATGAGGGCCCTTCCATGAGTTTCCCCCATCCCGAAAATCACACGTGCCCCCTCATAATTCACATTAACAATATATTAACGAATACCTCATATTATATATTAATAAATACACATTGTTAAGCTCATAAATCATTTCGATTTACAATTATATGCATACTTTAAACCATTATATGGTCTTAAAGTGCCATGTATAACCTTTGTAGTACAATCTTTCACTTGAATGTTGCGTATCAATATTGATATCGGGATAAAATTGGCAATGGTTTGAAAAATAAAAAAATTGTAAAAATCGACAAAATATTGGTAAAAATCAACAAACATTAGCAAAGTCAAGATACCATCAAAATATAGGTAAAAATCATCAAACATTAGCGAGGCCAAAAAATCGTGATTTTGAGATAAAATCGGGATGTTATCAAGATGTTCGCAACATTGCTGCCTACACCTCATTTCAATTTCCTAATTTAAATTCAGGGTTTTGTTTAGTCTTTTATTGAACCTAGAGGTTTATTCTACGACCCAATATGAAGGGATGTGTAAGTTTGTTTGTCCATACTCCTTTAAAACAAAAATAAAAAATAAAATTATATTCTAAATAGAAAGATAATGTTAACTATAATTAAAAAAAATGAATACGCTCTAAAATAATCAGAGGTAAAAATATTGTGTAGATGAGATGTTTAAATCTTATACTTTTCAAAAATATTTCAACAAGAGATTTAAATCTGCGTACACCTCATTTCAACTTCCTAATTTAAATTCAGGTTTTTGTTTAGTCTTTTATTAAACTGAGAGGTTCATTCTACGACCCAATATGAAGGGATGTGTAAGTTTGTTCATCCCTACTCCTTTAAAATAAAAATAGAAAGGAAAATTATATTCTAAATAGAAAAATAATGTTAACTATAATTTAAAAAAATGAATACACTCTAAAATAATTAGAAGTAAAAATAATGTGTAGATAAGATGTTTAAATCTTATACTTTTCAAAAATATTTCAATCAGAGATTTAAATAAACTATTTGAAAGTCTATATTGATATCAGTTTCATATATATCTATATATAGAAAAAAAAGTTTTATGATTAAAATTTTTATCTGGTCCTATATATACTCTATTTAGCATTCAAAAATACAATTTAAACAATGAAATGAAAAATAACACATTGTGTTTTGCACTTTAAAAGAGTTTACACGTGAAAAATTTGATCCCTCTCATCTCATATTAAATCTATAGTTAAAATAAATCTATGCTCATATATATATATAGATAATTGTCGTAGTCTAACCAAACTGCCTTTTAGTCATGAAAATTTTGGCAATATTTTGATAAATTCAAGTAGAGATTTTAATAAATCAGGGTGAAAGTTGTTAAATTTCAAGATTTTAGGTACCCCAGAAGTTTTTAGTGGTGCTGAATCTATTTTCACTTTGAAAAACATGATTTAAATATTGCTTCTGCTAGATTTACTAAAAAAAATTGCCAAGATTCTAACAAAAAAATGACCGTCAAAGCAATTCCTCCGCCTCAATAAACTTGTCTAATATAATTAATAATCCACCTTCCGTACATTATTCAAATTAGATATACATATATTGAAAATCGAAAGGCTCCACGGCAAGGGTTCATCTATGTATAAATACATATGTAAATTTTTATATTATATAAAAGATCAAACTCTTAAAACTAGGGATAAGATGCCCATTCGGTGGGTATCACTAAGTGAACGAATTATAATACACCCATTATACTATGAATTGATATAATGCAACACTTAAATGTTTCTACAATTATAGGATTATTAACCTAAAAGGGTCTATATAATATATATATCATATATATATATATATAATTTATTTTATTTTTTTAAGTTATTACAAACAAAATCTCTTGTAATTCTACATTCACTCTAGTATATACATACTCTAATCTTTTTAAAACTATATAATAATAATAATTTTATTTGACTCGGTATTTTTTATTATAAGGGGAGCATTTGTATATAAAAATTAAATTTCATTTTAATGGTGGTTTGTTTATGAATTTTGGTTTTGTAGGGCCAAAATCTTTCAATTCCCTCAAAATTTATCTTGCAATTAAACCTAATTAATCATCTTGGAACCTTGCTAGGCACTTGTATTCTATTTCAGGGGAGAATTTTCATCATTTTTACTATTGGTATTCTATCAAACGTTTGATAGTAAACCTGTAATTTATCCATTTGCCCCAAACTTGGCCCAACTCAAACCCAATGTTGAAACCTGGCTCGGATCCCAATCTACAGTGTCCCCAACCCCTATCCGGGCAACACTTCTAATCCATAACTACATAATTTTATTTAATTTAATTTGTGGAAGCATGCAATTCACAATCATGTCATCATTTGTACCTTCCGGTTAGCAAATAAATATAACATGAAGTATAGTTTTACATGTTTTACATGCATTATGCATCACACATAATACAATTTAGATAAGACCGTAGAAAAATAAATATATACATTAACAACCATTAAGTTTGCACCCAAAAACTACGGTTTTAAACTAAATAAGTAAATATAGACTAAGCACCACACATAAATAAACAACCATACATAAGAACGAGGGTACTTATATGAGAAACAAGAGCTAACTGGCTACGGCCTCTCCACGTTCCACCTAGCCATAGACCTAGTGGTTCATCAACTCAACCACCTGATCACCCCAAGCTAAGATAACAACTCCAAAGGAAACATCCAAAAAGGCAATATAAAACCATGGCTGAGGTCTAGGGTGCCAACCCAATAACCATGCTGCTCTAGGGATCTAGGCACCCTCCAGGATAATTTCCAAGGTTCCAACCTAACATACATGTTGCTCCATGGCTCTAAACACCCTCCAAGCCAATAAAACGACATCGAGTTCCCACTCGAACCCCATGGCACTAGGCCATAATAGTGCAAACAAACCCTCAGAGCACTAGGCTCCCTCAAGCTAAAATAGGGGCTCACATCATACCATGATGCATCCATACGACAAAGTTAACTTAATAACCACACCTTGGCTAATCCAAAGTCCAACTCCAGGACACACTAGCCGTTAGTCAATCTTAGTGTTATGCAACCAGCGCACAAAATAAAAGAAAAGATAGATCAATGACTTCAAAATTAGCCTCTTCGAGGGGGCAACCTCCTTTACATTACACAAATGAACAATTCTTGGATGATACAAATGAAGAGACATCCTTTCTATATATAGGAGTCTAAGGGGTCACAATATAATCAGAGTTGACATAAAAATAATAATGTAAGGGCACATAATAACAATATTGGGCTTCTATGGGGCATAATAATAACAATATGGGGACAACATGAACACAACAATAACAATAAGGGGCTACAATGACAATACTAATAAGGGAATACACTAGTAATATAGGGACCTAACATGCCCCTCTCCTTGAGTAGTTCTGGATGCTTTTGTATAAAATTCTCATCCACCCATGTGGAATCTTCAGCGGGTAAGTTCTTCCACTTGATGGGATACTCTAAAATTGATCGATTTCGTAGTTGTCGAGTTCTTTTTTCTGTGGCTACTTCAGGTTTCAATATGATTTTTCCTTCCTCGTCAAGTTCTAGCAATATTGTTTGAACTAGGAGCTTGTCACCTATAACCTTCTTTAAGCATGAAAAGTGGAAAACTGGGTGCAATCGGGAAGTTGCAGGAAGCTCCAATTTGTTTGCCATCATACCAATCTTTTGCAACACCTTTTACAAACCATAATACTTTGGTGATAATTTATTATCCTTCTTAGCTTGCTTGAGGGACATTTGTTTGTATGGTTGTAGCCGTAGAAATACCGAGTCACCTACATCAAAACTTCTTTCGCTGCGATGTTGATCTGCTTGTTGTTTCATTCTATTCTACGCCAAAGTAAGGTTATTCTTTAAGAGTTAGAGAACTTGTTGTTGATGCTCGATGTGATCTTCCATTACTTGAACCTTAGAATTTTCTCTTAAATATTATGTGATGGACGGTGGATGATATCTATAAAGTGCCATAAATGGGGTCATTTTTGTTGCAATATGGAAGGAAGTGTTATACCACCATTCAGCTTGAGGCAACCATTTGACCCATTATTTATGTTTATTAGATACAAAGAAACTAAGATATCCTTCCAAACATTTGTTTACTATCTTAGTTTTCCCATTAGATTGAGGATGATAAAATGATTTATGAGCTAACTGAGTACCCAGACAAGAAAATAATTTTGTTCAAAAGTTTCTAGTGAAAATGGGATCTCTGTCACTTACAATAATCATTGGGTTTCCGTGTAGCTTTCGAATTGTTTCCATAAATGAAATAGTAAATGTATTGGCTTTAAATGGATTAGATAATGCACAAAAGTGTGCATACTTGGTAAGTCTATCAACTACCACCATGATGACGCTCTTTCCTTCAGACTTGGGTAAACCTGTGATAAAATCCATTGAAACCTCCTCCCAATGTTGACTTGGAATGGATAAATGTTGTAATAGACTTGAGGTATTAATTGTTTCAACTTTCTTTGTTGGAAAATCAAACATTCCGCCACAAATTTTTGAATATCAGATTTAAGGCCATCCCAAAAAAATTCCTTCTTAACCCTGTGGTAAGTTTTTAAAAATCCTGAGTGCCCTCCTAAGGGAGAGGTGTGCAATTCCATAAGAATCTTTTGTTTGAGTTGGGAATTCTTACAGAGATATAAGCGATCTTTGTACCATAACGAATAATTTTTCGAGCTAAATTTATCAGATGTACTGGGATCTTGTTGTAAATTTTGAATGAGTGCCCACGCTTCTTCGTCATTCTTCCATTCATCCCTTGCTTCATTTATCCAATAGGGTTGGATAATAGAAATGGCGCAAAGCAATGCTTCCACATCCTCATCCTTTCTTGAGAGTGCATCTGCGACAACATTTTGCTTTCCTTTTTTCTAGATGATTTCAAAGTCATAACCCAACATCTTTGTGACCCATTTTTGCTTCTCTTCTGAAGATAATCTTTGTTCTAAAAAGTATTTAAGACTATCATGATTCTTTTTTGCCTTGAAGTGTCTTCCCATTAGGTAAGGTCACCATTTCTTCAATGCATGTAGTATTTCCAACATTTCCTTCTCATAAATAGCTTTGTGTAAATACTTTCCTTTGATTAGATGACTCTCAAAAGAAATGGGTCTTTCTTCTTGCATTAAAACAACACCAATTCCATTTCCTGAGGCATCACATTCCACAATAAAGGTTTTTGTGAAGTCTGGCGTAGCTAAGACCATGCTTGGCACATTGCCTCTTTAAAATATTCAAAGGCCTTCGTTTCTTCCGGAGTCCATGAAAATGCATCTTGCTTGAATAATGTTGTTAGAGGTGTTGCTATTATCCCATAATTCTTAACAAACTTGCAATAATACCTTGTCAACCTGAGAAATCCTTGCAGATGATTTATGGATGTGGGGATTTTCCATTCCTTAATGGATTTAATTTTTCTAGGGTCTACCTTAACACCTTCATGAGATATAATATGGCCCAGATATTCCACCTCTTGTACTCCAAAGAAACATTTGGAGGTTTTTTCATATAATTGTTTCTCCTCCAATAGTTTGAGCACTCTGTCAACATGTTGAACATGATCCTTCCAAGACTTGTTATAGATTAGTATATCATCCAAAAATACTAACACTAATTTTCTAAGGAAGGGCTTGAAAATGGAAT
Organism: Pinus taeda; assembly: GCA_000404065.3. Classification (NCBI taxonomy): domain Eukaryota; kingdom Viridiplantae; phylum Streptophyta; class Pinopsida; order Pinales; family Pinaceae; genus Pinus; species Pinus taeda. The sequence continues at coordinate 22,518 of APFE030420703.1, forward strand.
TCATCAAACCTTGAAATGTAGAAGGTGCATTAGTAAGGACAAAAGGCATGGCCAAAAATTCATAATGACCCTCATGAGTTCTAAATGTTGTTTTCACAATGTTTTCAGTCTTCATTCTGATTTGATGATATCCTGAATGAAGATCCAACTTGGTGAAGTGAATTGATCCATGCAATTCATCCAGTAATTCATCAATGATGGGGATGGGAAATTTATCTTTAATAGTGAGCTTGTTGAGCTCCCTATAATCCGAACACATGCACCAGGATCCATCCTTCTTGAGAACCAATAATATTGGAACAGAGAAAGAACTTTGACTCGGTTGAATTATATCAGCCTCTATCATTTCTGCAACCATACGTTCAATTTCAATCTTTTGGGCATAGGGATATCTGTAAGGCCTGATGTTTGGAGGAACACTTCCTGGAATCAAATGAATAGCATCATGATGATCACAAATAGGTGGGAGGCCTTTGGGAGTCTCAAATACCTTGGAATGATTGTCCAAGACTTTTTGGAGATCTAGAGAAATAGATAATTTTGATGTGGGAACCTCTAGCAAACATAATTATGCAATTAGGCCTCGTTGTTCTTTCTTTAGAAGCTTTGTCATGTCGTTAGAGCTGATTATCTTTTTCGTTTTCCCGGCGATACCCCTTAATTCGACTCCCTTTCCTTTCGAAAAAAATAATTCAAAAAAATTTCTTGAAAATTAAAAGCTATCGTACCTAAAGATTATAGCCATTATCAGCACCACCCATTGGAATGGAAAGCATTGGACTATTCAATACATATTCTCCCATGGATATCTTGATATTATGGTAATTTCCAGGGAAATTTATGGTTCCTCCATTTATAACCATCATTCGATACTCTGGTGCTGTATATAGGAAGAAATTCAATTCCTTGGCTATCTTACAATGAAAACAATTATGGCCACTGCCCGAATCAATCAACACTATTACCTTTTTCTTCTTAATATGTCCTTCTATCTTGAGAATTTGAGGACTGGTAATTATGACCAATGCATTACAAGATATGGTCGTATTTCATTTCTTCTTTATCTAGGGTTTGTTCCTAGTGTATATCCTCTTCTTTTAATGTTTCTTGTTCCTTTTCTTCCTCCTCTTCACAATCTATGTAAAATAATTCCTTCCTAGCACACTTATGACCTTTAGTGTATTTGATATCTCAACTGTAACAAAGACCTTTTTATCTTTTTTCTTCCAATTGTTGTGATGTCAACCTTGTAGGTTGTGGAAGGCTAGGGGCAATAGAACTTCCATCTTTATAATTGTGAGTGATAGGCTTCTTTGTTGCCATAATTTTGCTTTCATTTTTTTTCCCAACCTGAATGCCTTCTCCAATGAATGAGGTTCCCAAAGGTGAACCTCATGTTCAATGATATCCTTTAAATTCCCTATGAAAACATCAAACATATGCTCTGGAATATTATTTACCCTTATATTCAATTTTTGGAAGTCCTCAATGTGCTCCACCATTGAACCCTTTTGTTTGAGATTTATCAATTGGCTAAAAAAGGTGTTGCTTTTTGTATCCTCATAATGTGTTATCATTTCTTCTGTAAAATTTGCCCAAGTGAAATTTTTTTATGATAGTAAATCCATCAATACCATACAAACTGATTGGGTTCCAAATACAAATTTGCAATGCGTACCTTTTGTGTGTTTTGCACATTATGGAGATCAAAATATTGCTCCATCAGTAGTATCCATGTTACAATATCCTTGCCATCAAACTTCCTCAAATCGATATTTGGAACATGGTGGGTCTTGACTAATCTGTCACCCACTAAAGGATTAACTGAATGAATAATAATAATCCCCCCCCAAATACATACTACACTTTTTTATATACATGCATGGCTCTAACTCACCATGTGGTTCCCTATAGAGCCTACATGGGCCCCAGGTGCGTCTTTCATGAAAAATACCCAATTGTTGCCTTTTTCCATGGAGTTGCATCCCCCATAGTTTTTTCATGGAGTGGGCTCTGTAACCAACTTTATTTTATTTATATATAAGGATATGTAAATCTACAATATTTACAATATTTACATCATGGTTCATTTAGCCACTTAGTTAAAAACCAACATATGAGCATCCATGTAACTACATGGGTGTGCAGGCCAATAATGTATTTCTAGCTCACCAACCCAATATAAAAGGTACATGTATTTACATTGTAAAAATAGGTAGGGGTATTACATTGTTGGAGATTATAACTACTAGATGATTGGTTTTATATGGTTCAATCCATGTTTTTATGCTTTTTATAACTAATTCATCATTCTATGTGTTTTTGTTGACATATAAGCATCAAAATATATAAAAATCTATACAATATAAAAATCGCTCCCGACCCAAAAGCTTCTAAAAATTGTCACTCCTTACTCCCACTTCTACTCCCACTCATGCTTCCTTCTTCCAAGTAGCCTTGGTTTGAGGGGTTTTGGGTGGGGTGGGGCATATCCCTATATTTGGGCTCCACTCCAAGGGTAGGGGAGGAGGTCCCATATTTCTTAGGCCAAAGTAAAGGCTTAAGAGGAAATGAATGGGAAGGTAATCATCTATTGATGGGGAACTCATAGTATTGTTGGCTCTTTGTGGGGTTCCTAAATGAAATTCCTCTCTTTTAATTGTAGATTTTTTGCAAGTAATCTTTAAAAAATTGCATTGCGGAGAATGTTTTAGGTTGAACATCACGATGTCATTTTTCTTCAAGAAACTCTAGGGGGTGGGAAGTCTATGTTGGGTCCCTATAATACTAGTGATTACCCCATTACTATTGTAGTTATACCCCTTATTAATATTGTTGTGCCCCTATTGTCCCCATATTGTTATTACTGTGCCCCATAGAATCCCTTTATTGTTATTTTTGTGGCTTTATATTATTATTGTTAGGTCGGCTAGATTATATTGTGACTCCTTAGACTCCTATATATAGAAAGGAGGTGTTGTCATTTGAATCATCCAAGAATGTTCATTTATGTAATGTAAAGGAGGTTGCCCCTTCGAAGAGGCTTAATTCTAAGGCGTTGATATATCTTTTCTATCTTTTCTTGAGATGGTTTCATAACATTTGGTATCAGAGCTTTGGATTCTAGGGTTTCGTTGCTCCAAACAGGTCATCGTGGAATTTTCACTATAACTTTTTTCTGTGACGTTTCAGAAGTCACAAAACAAAACCCATTTGATAATAAATCACTCTGAATCTTGGGCCCGAATTCCAGAGCTTTTCGTGTTATATTTTCAGAGATATGATCTGCGGAAGTTGGTATTTTTGCAGATTCCTGAATTACATTCCAAACAGGTGACCTAGGGAAAATCGTCATAACTTTCTCTTTGGGGATTGGATTGAAATTTTGTAAGAATGCACAGAAAGAGGACAAGCTGTAGTTTCTTGTATGCATTTTTCAGATCCAAAGGTCGAAACAGTGACTCATGGCACGTCGTACAAGTTCTCTCTACTGAACTAGTCTATAATCAAGTCACTGTGGGATATTTCGCATAACTCTTCCTTGGAGAATCCAATTTGGGTCAGACTTGTGGCATTGGAAAGAGGACACAAAGGGCCACTACAGATCAAAAATTCAAATCTAGATGATTGGAAAGTATAGAGATACATCAGAGGCAATATCGAGTTCCTACAAAGTTAAAAAAGGTGTGTAGATTTTCTTAAATTTTTGCTTAAGCTTGGTTTGAAAATTTATTTTGAAGGAATTAAAAGGGCATAATAGAGCATTATTATTGG
>APFE030420706.1:10981-31774 GCA_000404065.3 Pinus taeda
TGAACATTTTTCTTCTTGATATGTCCTTCTATATTGATAGTTTGAGGAGTGGTAATTCTGGCCAATGCATTACAAGATGTGGTCAGATTCATTTCTTCTTTCTCGATGTGATCTTTCACTTCTTGAACCTTTTTCTTCTTGATATGTCCTTCAATCTTGAGAGTTTGAGGCGGAGTAATTCTTTCTAATGCTTTACAAGATATGGTCAGATTCATTTCTTCTTTCTTTGGGGTGGGTTCCTGGTGCATATCCTCTTCTTTTGATGTTTCTTGATCCTTTTCTTCCTCCTCTTCATAATCTATGTAAAATAATTTTTTCTCAACACACTTATGACCTATAGTGTATTTGCTATCACAATTGTAACAAAGCCCTTTTTCTCTTTTTTCTTCCAATTGTTGTGGTGTAAACCTTGTAGGTTGTGGAAGGCTAGGAGAAAAAACACTTCCATAATTATAGTCGTCAGTGGTGGGATTCCTTGTTTCCATATCTTCGCTTTCAATTTTTCTTGCCAACTTGAATGCCTTCTCCAGTGAATCAGGTTCCCAAAGACGAACCTCATGTTTAATGTTATCCTTTAAAGTCCCTATGAAGACATCAACCATTTTATTCTCTGGAATATCATTTACCCTTATATTTAATTTTTGGAAGTCCTCAATATGCTCTGCCATTGAGCCCTTTTGTTTGAGATTTATCAATTGGCTAAAGAAGGTGTTTCTGTTTGTATCCTCATAATGTGCTATCATTTCCTTCGTGAAAATTGACCACGTGACAAGTGGTTTACGAGAATAAAGCCCTTTATACCATAAAATTTGATTCGGTTCTAAATAATTAGATGTAATACATACCTTTTGTAAAAATGGTACACCATGTATATCAAAATATTTCTCCCTCTGTAGTATCCAATTTACCGGATCCCTCCCATCAAACTTCCTCATATCGCTCTTTCTTGATTATAGGAGCTCGATCTTGAAACGACTGTAACTCTATACTTTCGAATCTTTAAGTTATGAAATTTTAGTCTGTAATATTCCTATGAGTCCTCTTTCTAAATCCGCAAGTCTGATCACAGTTGGGTTCCTAAAGAAATATTTATTCCTAATCTCCCGTGATGACCTAACTATAGATTAGTTCAGTAGAGTGAAATTGTACGACGTGCCACGTGTGACTGTTTCAACCTTAGGTTTTGAAAAATTATACCCAAACAAAATACCGTCCGTCCTCTTTCTCAAACTTCTTACAACATTTCAATTTGATGCTTAGAGAGAAAGTTATGATAATTTTCCCAAGGTCACCTGTTTAGGATGTAATTCGGGAGTCTGTAAAAACCCTAAATTCCTCAGACCATATCTCTGAAAATATAGTGAGACAAAATCTAAAATTTTTACCTGCAGTTCAAACTGATTTCTTATCAAATGGGTCTTTTTTTTAGGTTCTGAAACTTCGTAGCGAAAAAGTTATAGCGAAAATTCTACGATATCTTGTTTTAGATGAAATTTTGGAGCTTGCAAAAACTCTAACTTCCTCAGTTCATATATCCTGAAATATAGTGATAAAAGCTTTGAAATTCAGACTGAAGGTTCAATGAGATTTCGTCTCCAATGGGTTTTTTTTTTAGCTTCTAAAACATCGTAGAAACAAATTTATAGTGAAAATTCCACGCTGACCTGTTTGGAGTAGCAAAACCCTAGAATTGAAATATCTGATACCAAATGTTATGAAACCAACTCACAAAAAGATAGAAAATATAGATAAACGCCTTAGAAATAAGCCTCTTCAAGGGGGAAACCTCCTTTACATTACACAAATGAACAATTCTTGGATGATACAAATGACAAGATCTCCTTTCTATATATAGGAGCCTAAGGGGTCATAATATAATCAGTGCCGACATAACAATAATAATGTAAGGGCACAATAATAACAATATTGGGCTTTTATGGGGAACAATAATACAATATGGGGACTACATGGGCACAAAAATATAATAAGGGGGTTGTACTAATAACAATAAGGGGTTACACTAGTAGTATAGGGACCTAATATCCAAGACCAAGGAAAACTAGAGTCCTATGAAGGAAATCAAAGTGGAGCTACTAAATAGCAAGTTTTCTTCGCAAGAAGACTAAGAAATAAATGCCCCTAGTAGAAAATTCGTATTGGTGCGTATACAAAGTGATGAGGAAGAATTTTCCTTAAAAGGAGGAAGCTTTCCCCTCCAAAATCCCTCAAAAAGTGGATCTAGTTCCCAACACTAGGAATTTTCATTAAATGACAGGGAACACATTCCTAGGTTTTCTCAATCACTGGAGCTCCAGAATTTGTGTAATGATTTAATAATATCCTACTCATTTATTATCCAATATTGGTCCTCCTGTAGCAGGGAGAAAGTCCCTAAATTATCTCATCCTCCAAATCTTCATAATCTGCCCAATATTCTCACAAGATTCTACAAAAATAAAAAATATTAGGCACAAACATGTAATTATCTCTAAACCTTCCTAATGAACACATTATATCTCAAAATATGTCATCTAATGCAAAAAGAGAGGTTTAATGTGTTGAAGGATGGTCAGATAGGCCTTAAATTGTATCTAATTTGGAGACCAATCAATGGTCTTCCACTTTTTTTGCATTAGTATTCACACTCTTTTTGCTTCATGAATTGTGGGGCTCTATATCTCTTGTGCACTACCTAGGGTTTCTTCAGTAAACCATCAACATATTTTGTCTCATCCCGAGGAAAACACTTTAGTAATCTCAATCACTGCTTTGAAATCAATGACAACATCTCAATAATGGGAAACCACTATAACCTTATGTAGCAAATTTATTCCAATAAATACCAATCATTAATATCCCTTAACACCTTAATGGCCTTTGGCTATAAATGTGGGCAATCCATACCATGGATCCTACAATATAGGGGTAAAGAACAAAGTCATATATAGTGAATATCGTTTGCATATCTAGTTTTCCACAAGCCCTAAAAGTAGGCATGCATCAATCTAGATGTAGGCTACCAAGTGGGCCCAAAATCAACGAAATGTTTGGAAAGTGCACATGAAGTTATTGAGGTAGGATTCCATGTGGAATTCAATTGTTCTAGTACCTGAGGTAATTTTGAATTCTCGAAGGCATTCAATAGGCTTATTAGATAACATTCTTGCTTAATAAATTCAATTCCATGATTGAGCACCTCATACATTATTGGGATATAATTTAGACATATATAATGTGTTTAGTCCCCCATAAAAGTGATTCATAAGCATCATTTGGTCTTGTATTTCCCTACTATTTTTTTGACCAAGTACACTTTGCTTTTTGGTGTTATGTATGGTTTAAATAGGAGCCAAAATCATTTCACGATGTTGTGGATATTATGCACTTTCCCAAAATTTTACAACCATTCTATGGCCACGACCATTATAGGATGTGTGAACTACTATTTTCATTGAAATTTTGTAGCATTAAACCACACAATCACATCTCTTCTTTATGAATTTAAAGCGTAGAAGGAAGCACCATCATTCACAATCAGACTTGGTAGCATATCTCCACATGGAAATGATTCTTCTTTGGTTTTCACCTTGTGGAGACATAACATTTTGACCTATAAATTTTTGCATCTTTCTCCTTGGTTCTTTTTCCCACTATCATTGATTTGTTGAGGTTTGGTATCATTTTGCATGTGATATATGGAGGAATACTTGGGATTTAAGGTGATGTCGGGTAAGAATATTCTATCCATAGAAAAGTTATTTGTGTTTGGATGTAGTGTTGTTTTCCTTCTCACCATGGTTTTGTAAGAATAAATGAAACATCCACAAGAAAAATTTCACATTAAATGCTTAAAAACATGCAAAATTATTACCAATAAATAACCTATACATTAAGAAATCAACTTTTATTGTTTTCCATTCCCTATAACATAATCTCAAATGGATATGTTAAAGTGCAACTTTGCTTACATATAAGGGTTCTTTATATTGAGTTATTACCTAGGAATATCTTTAAAGAAAGCAACAAAGTTAGGATATGTGCTCATTTAATTTTTCATATTACAAGTAGGCATGAAACTCTTCTTTCATCTATGGACCATTCTTTCTAAAATGTATTCAAATGAAATGTGAACAAAGCAAGAAATAATTTCGCTTCATTCTTTTATCATAAGGCCTCTTCATCGTTGGCTCTTCCTTTGTCATGTAACACCTGTCACACATGATGAAAACATCATTTGTCAACACTAGAAATTATATGATAGACATGAAATCACAAAGCATCTTCTTCAATCTTTCATATTTGTTCAATCAGTCAAGCATTTTTGAAAGTCAATCTTGTAACATACTCGTCACTTTCATAATTACAAGTGATACTTTACATGGTAAAATGTTTTAATTTTTACATCAATGCATAAGTTAATAGTCCAAGTCACTCACTCTTGAGGACTCATTTTAATAAACAATCAAATATCTAAGTATCTAGTGCATTAGATTTATGGCCTTTGGTGAAATCAAGCATATTCTTTCCCTTGATCTAACATAAAAAAAATGCATTATGACATTTAGTGCTTAAGCCACGAGGGTTAATAAGAACATTTATTCAAGTACGATACTAATTTCATATATCACTTATTTTATAATACGATGCTATGTATGGTTATATATTCCTAGGTCCACAGTGCTAAAAATTGTCCTAATGGGTAACTGAAGGTACACTTGAAGTATCCCAATCACGCTAATGAATAAGCAAAAAGTAGCAAAGTTAACTTAATTACCATTTTAATCATGAAAAATCACTATACCATAGTTATAAGACCTCCACTAATCATTTAATAGTTCACAACTTCATTTTACAACAATAATACAATTTTATCAATAGGTTACTAATAGTCATTTTTCAATAAGCAAAAATACTTACGTTCAATATATATAAGCTTTCTCAAATAATAATAAAGCTAGTAGAAAACAACTCTTATTTTAGAACGCCAAGATTCTATTTGCCATGTTGATCAATTTTCAAATACAAAATACCCAATCTCAATAGGACATACCAACCCCAATAACATTCATTTGTAACATAAATTAATCATTACTTTTGATGCAACCAAAAGCTCCTTTTCAATGCTCTTCTTTTATATATGCAATCATAGTAATTCTAATTTTCCCTTCTAAATAGGAAGAGGAAGACAATCATATAAATATTCACCTTATAATGCAAATATTAGAGAATTCAATGTGTAATAATGTAAACAACCCACTCCCCCAATAAAGACTCCAAAATAATATTATCAATCTCGCACAAGTAAACATAAATAGTCTTTAATCAATATCTAGATCATACTTATAATTTGAAGTAGTCAATGTTTAGAAAATAAAATAATTATTACAGAAGAAATATCATAGAAAACCATTTTCATCTCAAGCAAAAATTACTTTTATTTGCACAAATCCCAAGAAGGAAAATGCGCATTGATCCCATGTATATACAACTTGAACCATTAGAGGGTACACACACCTCTACCCTGTATAGAAAAATAAAAATTAAATTGCCTTTTAGGTTTTTTTCTCAAGCAATCTTTCATTCTAGGATTTTCTGTGAAGGTTAGGTTGGTCCAAAATCTTATTCTAAAGGTTCTAATAAGTTAATCTAAATCCTAAAAAATATGTTAATTCCTTTGCAAATATTAAGAAAGCTCATACGATATTCAACAATTTTCCAAAACTGAAGAATTAGAAACACTTCAACAAATTTCATATGTATGTGAAGTCCAATGCATGAAGGAAAATGTGTTTTGGTCCTGCATGCATGTCCCATGTCTACATGGCCTAGACCACTAGAGAGGACACATGCCTCCATATTATATAAAATAAATAAATAAATAATAACTTTATTTTGGCCCTGCATACATGTCCCATTTCTGCATGGCCTACACCACTAGAGAGGACACATGCCTCCATCTTATATAAAAAATAAAAAATAAATTGAAGTTTCAAAATTTCCTTAAGCAATCATTTTTTATAAGATTTTCAACGCGGTTTAATTTGGTCTTAAAGCTTATTCTATGGCTTATAATAAGATAATTTAACTCCTAAAACATATTCTAATTTCCTTACAAATTTTTAGAAATTTCAAACTACATTCAACAATTTTCCAAGTTTTAAAGAATCAAAAATACATTTACAAATTCAATAATTACATACCAATCTTCAAAGGGTTGTATAAGATACTCCCTTCATGATTATTCTATTTCAAGCTTGCTCCAAGTATTAGCCTCGATTCTCCTTTTCCAAGCAAAAATCAACTTACTATTGACCACCCTACCAACTCCCAAACATGTATTCTTCTTCCCCATTGAGACCCTACTACAGGTTGTATGAAGAGAGTACAAAACTAACATTTCAAATTGCATAGCTCCTCTAGAGCACATGAATTCCCCACCTCTAAATTACAAACAAAAATCTTCAGACCAACCTCAACTCTAGTGTACCAAGGATAAATTTATCATGACAATAGTTATCAAACACTAGGGAGCAATAAGGTGAGCTTTCAAGCCCATTCTTATACCATTACAATTTGTCCAACTCATGGAAATTGCCAATTATTTCAATTCCTAAATGCATATTATTCATCCATCCATGCATCACTCCAAGCGCAAGAAATTATTTATTGAAAGATGAAAAATATAAATTATTCATCGCCTCGCAACCTCTTTTCCTATTTTTATTCTTAGATGTTCCCTAGAACCCTTTTCTTTTTTCACGTTAAATGGGTAGACATGAAATTACTATTTTATACATAAACATAATTATGTTCTTTCCATTTAACTCACACCTTTCTATATGCATTTACATTTGTGATTAAAAAATGATTTTGTTTCCCTTTTCTAAAAAAAACATGTCTATAAGTCCATATGATCAGTGAAGCCACTCATGTTAGAAATTAATTGATGGAGCAATGAAATACATAAAATATTATGGAAACACAAATATAGAAATGCATAATACAAGAGAGACACGAATATATGTGGTTCACCCAATTTTGGCTACATCCACAGAGAACCAATGAATATTTCCTTTTATATTATCTTATAAAATGAAGAGATACAACCTACAACAGATACGTTGTCATTTCCTCTTCACTCTCACACAATCTCCTCACACTCTCTTGCTCAGAATAATCATACATAGCCGCAATACAATTCCCGCGTATAAACCAATGGTTTCCTTCTAGGGCAAAAAAACCTAAATTAACATGACTTCTAAAGTCAGATCATATTCCTAATGAACGACACATATTGGCTACGAAATTACAATATTGTACAAGGAATTTTTTCATCTATTTTTATCTTGCGATGACGATTAAGTGGGCGGTGTTTCGGCCCCGTTAGGAAGAAGGATCCAATGCGACTTAAACAAAAGCCTCTAGACAATCAAGAAGATAATTAGACTCCCGTGCTAAAATAAAATGTAGATGTAAAAGGATATTTTTCTTCAAAATATACATAAACTAAATCAAAGTCAATACCAAGGGTGGAAAAAAGGTATATCCTAGCCTTCAAGTATTTAGTAACAAGAGTTAGACATAACCTCTACAACTCTTCATTCACCATGCAACAAAATCTAGACATAATGTCTATAACTCTTCAAGTGCATGATACCAAGGGTGTCATGCCAATGCATGGTTGTCAAGCACTTCCTATCAGTTCATACAAAGGGTTTCATATTCTTACAATCCCTTCAAGTACTTCCTACTTATATTTTTAGGTCCCTATAATACCAGCGTACCCCCTTTAGTGTTATTGTTAGTGTAGCCCCCCCTATTGTTATTGTTGTGCCCTTACATTATTATTGTTTGTTTGTTTTGTTTTGTTTTTATGATAGTGGAGAAACCCGTGAACAATTTATGAGACCAACGTTTCGGACTAGCTAGGTGAGTCCATCATCAGGGCAAAATACAGATCTCATTGCCCTGATGATGGACTCACCTAGCTAGTCCGAAATGTTGGTTTCATAAATTGTTCACAGGTTTTTCCACTATCATAAAATGCTGCCAGCTTGTATGGAATCTCTCTTGTTTTGTTTTGTTTTTTTTTTTTTTTTTTTCCTCCCTGAAAAATCATAATCTTTCATTCTATGGTGAAAAATTACATATTGTAAATGCTGTTTAGCATATGCGAATTCCTTCATGGCTTTTGAATCTATAGTTCGTACATGTCTGTTTCATAATCAAATCATCACATAGGATGATGCTGTATCAAGTTGTCAAAGAACATCACGCAGGATGTTGTATAATAAGAAAAATATATAATTGCACCTCGCAGGATGCTGTTCATATGTTAAAAAACTAGATATCTACATCATCATATATACATAGCAAAATCAGTGATCATCTACCCGAGGATAGATTTGGTCTATATAAGGCTTGTGATAGTATTGGTACTGTGAGTTGCCCCTCTGTTCCTGGATTATCCATTGTCCTCCTGGTATGTGTGTGGCTTCCTTGGATAATCCGTCGACACTGTGATTATGCTCCCTGTAGATATGAGGAATTTTGTTTTGAGATGCGTAACTTCATCCATAATGTTTAAGAGTGTGTGTGCATGTCATCTAGATTTTTGATTGATCCAGCTTATGATAAATTTGAATCCCCATATATTTTTAATGCTCTGCAATCATGATTTAATGCAAAATGCATAAGATGTCTAATAGTAATAAGCTCAGCAAAATTGTTCATTCCTATGCCTATGCCCATCTTAACTTTGAAGTGATGTTGCTCTGATAAGTGTAGAATGAACCCCCCCCCCACATCCATGCTGTTGTGCAGCACCATCGAAAAAGGCCCATGGTATGGAGTGATCTATTGGGTCCGGGGCAGCTGGTCTGCGTATGCGAGGAGGGGTAAATTCCAGAAATTCATGATAAGCTGCAACAATTTTGGCAGTAACAGATTGCCACCAAATCGAGCCATTTTCGAAGATCAGTTTGTTCCTAGCCAACTATATTGCCCAGCTGATGATGAGGGGAAGGCACTTGTGATTTGAATCGGAGTGAGCTTGATACCAAGCCTCCCATGCTAATGAGATGTTATCCCCCTCACATATACCCATGCCTCCGATCACTTCTGACCCTTCCTTCTGTATATGTTTAGTTATTCCACAAGTAAGGAAAAGATGGGTGGTCGATTCAGATTGTTGTTTGCAAAGTATGCACCAGGTGGGGCTGTGCATAGAGCTATGCATGAGTGATTCCCCAGTGGGAACCTTGTTCCGAAGTAAGCACCAGAAGAAGATCTTAGTCCTGGGAGAGGTCTTTAACTGCCAGATGATCTTCCACCAACTCTGTAACATTTCCAGTTTTCTGTGATTTATCAAACACAGGTACCCTTCCTTGGGGGAGTAATATCTTGGTTCAGCCTTGTCCCACATGAGCTCATCTGATCCATCTTTAATGCGGATGTGAGATTCACTCAGAGCATTCGTGTACTCCTCCTAGATTTCGTGCCATACCTGAGGCAGATTCAACTGCGCTGCAGATTTCCATTCTTGGGAGAAAATGGTTGTGTTCTCCTAATCCGCTATGTGGGCTATAACTCTGACATTCTGTTGTTCAAGTAACTGAATAAGCTCTTGTGGAAGATAACACGTCCCTCCACCTCCTGTCCAAGGATCCATTCCAATGCGTGCCCTGGATCCGTCATTTATTCTCCATGTTAGATGGCTGCGAATGAGGGGGATCGATTGCAACAAAGCTTTCCATACTAATGAAATACCTGTTTTTCTCCAGCCAGGTAATCAGATCCAATCCATCACTTGTAAGGGCCAGATGTACTTGTGGTATGAGATAGATGTCCATAGGTTTTGCTTTGTAAGCAAATTCCATCCCATTTTCACGGCCAGAGCGTGTGCAAAGTGTGTGAGATCCTTTAGGCCCGAACCTCCCCTCTTCTTTGGTACAGTAATGTTGTCCCAACTGATCCATGCAAATACTCGCTTATCATGTCTTCCATTCCAGAGGTATCTACAACATGTTTGCTTTAGTCGTGCAAGGATACCTCTAGGTATCCAGGCTAATGCCATCCAGAATATAGGCGTGGCCTCCAATAGAGATTTAATGAGAACCAACCTCCAAGCCTTGGATAGAAAGCGATGGCTCCAGTGCGAGATCCACTTCTCTAATTTAGTGATCAGCCAGATCCAATCTGCGATCTTGTGTCCCATCGGCTTGATCCAATAACCCAAATATTTGAACCCCTGATCCATCGGTCGAGGGTTATAAGGGAATTGATGCAAGGCCATATTGGATTCTTGAGCTGAGGTGTGAGCCATGGATATAGTAGATTTAGAGTGGTTAGCCATCATACCAGTCGCCTTGTAGAATGAAGCAAGAATCTTATCAAGAGTGGTCGTATCCCGTACACTTCCATCAAAAAATATGATGACATCGTCTACAAATAGGAGATGGGTTAAATAACATTGATCAGTGATCTTCAAGCCTGATAATTTGTCATGCCGTTTTTCATGATAGATGAGTCTGCTCAGCCCCTCCATAACAAGTAGGAAAAGGAGCGGGGAGAGAGGGCATCCCTGCTCGAGGCCCATTTCAGCATGGAAAAAAAGGGGAGGTGGATCCATTAATGAGCAGATTGTATGAGGGAGTTGCTATGCATGCCATTATCCAATTTGTAAAGAGAAGAGGAAAGCCCAGGTGAATAAGCAGCATTTTGATATAAGTCCAATCCACCCGATCAAAGGCCTTGGCTAAGTCGATTTTGAGAATGATGCCTTTTAGACGGTGAGCTCGGATAGAATGGATGGCCTCTTGAGCAGTGCCAATTGCTTCATGAATCTAGCGGCCTTCAAGAAAAGCAAATTGTTTATGGAGAATGTGGTGAGAAAGAATAGGTCTGATATGATTGGCAATTATTTTCGAAATAATCTTATAGAGGCAGTTGCAGAGGGAGATGGGAAAGAAGTCATCAAATGAGATAGGGGAATCAGTCTTAGGAATGAGGGAAATGAAGGTGGAGTTGATGGCATTGTAAAGTCTCCCAGATGAATGACATTCCTCCACAACTTGAAGAATATCTGAGGCCATAATATCATAGAAAGCCAAGTAGAATTCAATAGTCCACCCATCGGGTCCCGGGCTCTTATCCTTCTTGAACCATTTCAGAACCCCCTCGAGTTCCTCCCGCGTAACCAGAGAGGTTAATTCCGATGCTTCTTCCTCACCTACAAAAAGGGGGAAAAGTCCAGCCACCTGAATGATATCTGCTAAGTTGGCTTCATGGGGGACTTTAAATAGACTTTGAAAATGAGATGTGCCCAATCTGGAGAGCTTTTGAAAATTGTCTGCCAGTTCTCCATTAGGAAGGGGCATTTTCTAGATCGTATTAGTGACCTTCCTTCCTTTGGCATAATTCTGAAAAAATCTGGTATTGTCATCTCCTGCCTTCAACCATATGGCCCTGCTCTTCAATCTCCATGCTTCCTCCCTCTCCTCAAGAATCTTGTATTTCTGGAGCTCGAGCTCGATCAATTTGCTCTTTTCTTCAACTGTGGTAAAGCCAAGATTCCTGTCATCCTTCAGCGATTCCACCTTTGCTTCAATGTCCAGAATCTTCCAATCATCCTTGGCTTTCTTTTCCTTAGCCCAAACCATGATTATATGTCTAATCTTGGAGAGCTAATGGCAGAATCCCTCCGCTGCCGATCTGTGATTGGATACAGGGTGGGACACCCAATAGTCCTTGATCAGATTAGTATATTCCTCATCTTGTAGCAAGCCATGATTGAACTTAAAGGGAGCCCTTGGCTTGGCTTCAGGTCCCAAGATTTCCAAATAGATAGGCGAATGGTCTGATTTACCCCCTTCCTCGACCCATTGTCTGAATCTGGTCAGTCTCTGAAGCAAAGGAATTTTAATCAAGAATCTATCTAGTCTCCTTGCCAAGGCAACATCCCTTATCCTCTGATTCCTCCATGTAGGCGTCGACTTATTCATGGGGATATTCGCGAGTTGATGAAGCTCCATAATGTCTTTAAAGAAATTGGATAAGGGGTCAACCTATGCATGTGAACCCCAGGATTCCCCAAATCCCATAGAGAAATTAAGGTCGCCCCCAATGATAATTTGATTAATAGATGTCATGCTTAATCCAAGACGTTTTTGCCAGAATTCCTCTCTCCTTTGGTAGGGGCCATATACATTGATGATCCTC
The DNA here is from genome assembly GCA_000404065.3 of Pinus taeda. Classification (NCBI taxonomy): domain Eukaryota; kingdom Viridiplantae; phylum Streptophyta; class Pinopsida; order Pinales; family Pinaceae; genus Pinus; species Pinus taeda. Next base: position 23,201 of record APFE030420706.1, read on the forward strand.
AAGGTCTTCCCTAGCTCGACTGAGAAGAAATCCATGCCTAAGAAACCCACTCCCCCCCAAGTGGCAGAAGCATTTATTGTCTGAGGATTGTAACCGATGGCTAATCCTCCAGCCCTACCTATGGCATCCAGCACATAGTAATGCCAACCCAGTCGTAGTGTGGCAAGGGTATGCTCAACGGAGACAACATTTCCCAAGGTTTCTTGCAGCATGAGGATGTCAATTGGTTCGTTATCAATCAACCTCTGCAAGGCTAGTTTCTTGGAGGTACTAGCCAGACCTCTACAATTGAAGGATAGGCATTTCATGGTGAACCCCCTCTAGGGCTTTTAGTTCTCTAAGGACCCCTTCCATGGTGGATTTCTTGCTCGATACTACCTCAGATCTAGCTTTCAGAATAGCTTTGGATAGGTTAGATTTGCGCCCCTGGGATGTAAGAGCAAGGGGACCAGAGTAGACCAATCCCAAACCAGTAGGCGGATCGATACCAGGTAAGGGCCTTGATCAGAGGTTATATGAATGTGACAACATCTGGCATGATGAGGCCACAACCTCAGAAGTGGGAGGAGAGGAAGAGACAGTAGGAGAGGATGGTGCATTGATGGGAGGAGGGGGAGTGATTGTACAAGTAACTAGAGATGCACATATATTCGATGTTGTATCAACGAAAAGAGATAACGGAGATGATATCAGAGGGGGAAAAGAAACTGTACCTGATTTCCGCGCCACCTCTGCTGCAGTTGAAGCCCTAGCCCGAGTCAACGGGGGTGAGGGCACCCTGGTTGCATCCTCAGCCTCCTTCGATGAACCACCCAGATTGGTATTCTTAGGTGCAGGTGTGCTCAAACGCAGTGCCGAAACCGGGGCTAGGGGTGCCGTCACAGGAGCATTTCCTTTTAGAGTCGAAGGCGAGCCTGGAGAGTCCACTGTTTTCGTGAGCAGAGGGCATTCTTTGAATACATGCCCAACCTTATGACACCTTCTACAACGAAATGGTACCACCTCGTAGTCCAAGATCTGAATATTGGTGTAGTACCTCCATTTCAGGGTGATCTTCTCTTCTAAACCCTCCCTTGTGTCCAAGTGAACCAGTATTCTTGCCAGCGCCCAATTTTTCGTCTGAACATAAGTCTTGTCATATTCTAGATATGTACCAAGGGCATTGCCAATCCTAATAAACACCGCTTCGGACCAGAATTGTAGGGGTAGACCAAGGAATCGCACCCATATAGGTCCTGCTCCAATTTGTTCTCGCTCTGTATCGAATAGCGGAGACCAACGCTTGAGGAGGATCGGTGCCATCTCAATGTGCCAATATTTGACTAGGATCAGATCGGTGTATTCAGCTCTCGAAAGATGTAGGGAAAACCAACCTCGAGCCAGGCTCTGAACCTTCGGAAGCTCCTGAAGTATGCCCCCCCATATCTCCTGTACCCAATTTGAGAGTTTGGTTGCTTAGTAAGCCCTCCCTCACACATGTCCAAAAAGTACTCTGTTGGCCTTGGCCACCACCTCGCCCATTGGGATATCGTCTCCAAAGGTGATGGTAAGATCCTTTGTGGATTTCTTCACGCACTTAACCTTCTGCTTTCCTGTTCTCGACGCCGATGGGTGCTCCGATAATGGATATGTTGCCAAATCCTTTAGAGAATTTTCCGATTTGGGGTTTATGACCAGGGAATCAAAACATCCTGATGGGAGGGAGTTAGGGCTTTCCACATCCGGATGAGGTGATCTCAGGGGGGGTACAGGGTTAAAGGAGGGGAGTGGATCAAAATTAAGGGAAGGAGGCGTAATAACACAGAGAAGATTAAGCGTTCCAGGAGAAAGCAGAGGATTGTCTAAACCCAGGGTCTCTAATGAGAGGGATCCAAAACGTAACGACGATGTAGAGAATTCAGGGAGCACAACTGATGGCAAGAGATCTGGGTGAGGATGAGCATAATGGTTATAGCTAGGGTTTGGACCACGACCGCAAAAAATGGACTGTCCTTCATAAGGATCATGTGAATAATCAATCACCTCTTCTTCATAATCCATTGCCTCCATAACGGAAACCGCCTTCGAACCCGCTGAGAAAGGAGTTAGTTGACCGGGGACGGTGAGACGGACATCTACCGGTCAAGAAAACAGGGAAACAGTTGTTCGCTATTACCCAAATTAACTGCGATTAATTACAGGTCTGTTCATGTGTAGGTGCAGGAAGATGCGCTCGCCACCTGCCCGCCTACGGCCACGTCAGAGCCCAAAAACCCATCCTCCTTTCCTCGCCCTTACATTATTATTGTTATGTAGGCTCTAATTATATTGTGACCCCTTAGACTCCTATATATTCCAAGGAGGTCTTATCAATTGTATCATCTAAAAATTGTTCATTTATAATGTAAAGGAGGTTTCCCCCTCTAAAAGGATAATTTTAAAATCGTTTATCTATATTTTCTTTTGATTTGTGAGTTGGTTGCATAACATTTGGTATCAGAGATTTGAATTCTAGGATTTGTTGCTTCAAACATGACATCTTGGAATTTTCACTATAATTTTTTTTTTTATGTGAAGGTTCAGAAGCTGAAATTTCAACCACGTGGCGATGAAATCTTGCTAAACTTTCTGTAAAAAATTTAGATCTTGATTTGCTATATTTTCTAAGATATTGTTCGAAGAAGTTAGGGTTTTTGCATGCTCCAAAATTCAATCTCAAACTGGTGACCTTGGGAAAATTGTCATAAATTGCTCTACAAGCATCGGATTTGAATTTCGTAAAAAGTCACTGAAAGAGAATGGACTATAGTTTTTTTGTATCATTTTCAGGGTCTAAGGTTCAAACAATGACACGTGGAATTCCTTACAAGTTAGCTCTATTGAATCCATTCATAATCAGGTCATCGTGGGAGATTGGGCATAAATTTATCTTGAAGAATCCAATTTTGGTCTGACTTGTGGTGTTGGAAATAAGACTCAGAGGGATAGCACAAGATGAAATTTCAGATCTTGGAGAATCAAAATTATAGAGATACAACAAGCTAAAAAAACAAGAAAAGGTGTTTGTGTGTGTGTGTGTTTTTGTTTTTTTTGGTTTTATTTGAATTTTGCATCAATTTTGTTTGAAAAATCATTTTGAAGTGATTTAAAGGGAATATTGAAGCACAAATATCATTGTTTGATTCCAAAATATCTCAAAGCAAAAAAATGGACACACCTAGTAAGCAACCATAAAGCTCTACTATGACGCATGAAGAAGAGGAAGAAATGCAACATGATATATCAAAATTACGAGACCAATGCAACAATTTTTTCTCTCGCAAAGAGTAACAAAAAATGAAATGGAAGCTAAGATGGATGGCTTTAAGAATGGTTTAAAAGCAAACATGGAAGATTTGAAGGATGGCATGAATGTTAAGATGGAAGGTTTAAATGCAAATATGGAAGGTTTGAAGGAAGGGTTGACAAAGTTACTACAAGAAATGTTTCCTTATGGCAAGAAGGTATTCCATGAAACTCATGATGAGAATAAAAGGAATGTTAATCATGAATTTAGAGACTCTAACTTTGGGTTGAATACAAACCACATTCTAAATATCGATATGAGGAAGTTTGATGGCAAGGATCCAATAATATGGATACTACATATGTAGAAATATTTTGATCTACATGATGTGCAACACACGCAAAAGGTATGCAATACATATTTATATTTAGAAACCAATCAATTTGTATGGCATCGATGATGTTTTTCTCGCAAACCACTTGTCACTTGGTCAATTTTTGTGAAGGAAATGATAGCACATTATGAGGATACAAATAACAACACCTTCTTTAATAATTGATAAATCTCAAACAAAAGGGTTCAATGGCAGAGCACATTGAGAACTTCCAAGAATTGAATATTGGAGTAGTTGATATTCTAGAGGAGCGTAAGATTGATTTCTTCATATGGATTTTAAAGGATGACATCCAACACGAGGTTCTCCTTTGGGAACCTAATTCATTGGAGAAGTCATTTAAGGTAGCAAAAAAAGTTGAAACCAAAATTTTGGCAACAAGGAAGTCTACCATTCACAACTATAAATATGGAAGTGTTGCTTCTCCAAGCCTTCCACAATCTAAAAGGCTGACACCACAACAATTGGAGGAAAAAAGAGAAAAAGGTCTTTGTTACAGTTGTGATAAAAAATACACTTAAGGTCTTAAGTGTGTGTAGAATAAATTATTTTACATAGATTGTGAAGAGGAGGAAGAAAAGGAACAAGAAACATCAAAAGGGGAGAATATACACCAGGAAACAACCCGAGAGAGAAAAAATGAATCTGACCATATCTTACCTCTCCTCAAAATCTCAATATAGAAGGATATATGAAGAAGAAAAAACTAATAGTGTTGATTGATTCAGGTAGTACCCATAATTTTATTCATTATAAGATAGCCAAGGAATTGAATTGCTTCCTATATCCAACACCAAAGTGTCAAGTGATGGTTGCAAATGGAGGACCTATAAATTTCTCTAGAAAGTGCCATAATATAAAGTTAACAATGGGGAAATATGTATTGAATACTCCAATTCTTTCCATTCCAATGGGCGGTGCTGATGTTGTACTAAGAGCCCAATGGTTACAATCTTTAGGGACGATAGCTTTTAATTTTCAAGATTTTTTTCTTGAATTTTTTTTGGGAAGGAAAGGGAGTTGACTTAAGGGGTATCACAAGGAAACCAAGAAAGATAAGTAGCTTTAATGTCATGACAAAGCTTTTGAAGAAAGAACAATGGGGTGTAATTTCATAATTATTCTCACTAGAGGTTCAAACATTGAAATCGTTTATTTCTCCAGATCTCCAAAAAGTCTTGGACAATCATTCCAAGGTACTTGAGACTCCCAAAGGCCTCCCACCTATTCATGATCATGATCATGCAATTCATTTGATTCTAGGAAGTGTTCCTCCAAACATCAAGCCTTACATATATCCCTATGCCCAAAAGAGTGAAATTGAATGTATGATTACATAGATTCTAGAGGCTAGTATAATTCAACTTAGTCAAAGTTCTTTCTCTGCTCTGGTAGTATTGGTGCACAAGAAGGATGGATCATGGTGTATGTGTCTCGATTATAAGGAGCTCAACAAGCTCATTATTAAAGATAAATTTCTCATTCCTATCACTGATGAATTGTTGGATTAATTAGTTGGAGAAATTTACTTCACCAAGTTGGATCTTCATTCAAGATATCATCAAATTAGAATGAAGACTGAAGATATTCCAAAAACAACATTTAAAACTCATGAGGGTCATTATTTTTTTTTGGTCGTGTCTTTTGGCCTTACTAATGCACCTTCCACATTTTAGGTTTGATGAATTCCATTTTCAAACTCTTCCTTAGAAAATTTGTGTTAGTGTTTTTTGATGATATACTAATCTACAATAAGTCTTGGAAGGATCATGTTCAACACGTTGATAGGGTGCTCAAATTGTTGGAGGAGAAAAAATTATATGCAAAAACCTCCAAATGGAGTATAGGAGGCGGAATATTTGAGTCATATTGTATCTCATGAGGGTGTTAAGGTAGACCCTAACAAAATTAAATCGCTTAAGGAATGGGAAATCCCCACAACCATAAAGCATCTTCGAGGATTTCTTGGGTTGAAAAGGTATTATCACAAGTTTGGTAAGAATTATGGGAGAATAGCAACACCTCTAACAACATTACTGAAGAAAGATGCATTTTCTTGGACTTCAAAAGAAACTAAGACCTTTGAACATCTTAAGGAGGCAATGTGCTAAGCACTATGTTAGCTATGTCAAAATTCACAAAAATATTTATTGTGGAATGTGATACCTCGGGAAATGGAATTAGTGTTTTTTTTAATGCAAGAAGGAAGACCCGTTGCTTTTGAAAGTCATTCAATCAAAGGAAAGTATTTACACAAACCTATTTATGAGAAGGAAATGTTGGCAATACTACATGCACTAAAGCAATGACAACCTTACCTAATGGGAAGCCACTTCAAGGTGAAAATATATCATGATAGTCTTAAATGCTTTTTGGAACAAAGATTATCTTCATAAGAGCAGCAAAAATGGGTCGCAAAGATGTTGGGTTATGGCTTTGAAATCATCTACAAAAAAGGGAAACAAAATGTTGTTGCAGATGCATTCTCAAGAAAGGACAAGGATGTGGAAGCATTTCTTTGTGCCATTTTTATTATCCAACCTGATTCGATAACCGAAGCAAGGGATGAATGGAAGAATGATGAAGAGGTGTGGACAGTCATTCAAAAATTGCAGAAAGATCCCAGTTTATATGATACATTAAGCTAGAAATATGATTCACTATGGTACAAAGATCACTTATATCTTTGTAAGAATTCCCAACTCAAACAAAATATTATTTTGGAATTGCACACCTAACCCTTAAGAGGGTACTCAATATTTTTTTAAAATTACCACACGGTAAAGAAGGATTTTTTTTGAGATGGCCTTATATCTAATATTTGGAAGTTTGTTGTGGAATGTTTGGTTTCATCAAAAAATTTAGGGGCGAATCTATCCCATGGGAAAAATTTAAGGGGTTTCCAATTTTGAGGGGGCGGGTTTGTTAAGTGATAGCCCTTTTCAATAGTTATCCCAAAAAATATTTAAAAAAATAAATTATTATTATATTTTAGCCCATCAAAAAATAGGGCAGATCAACCTTCCAAGCCCAATTCGCCTAGTTTATTTGTAAAATTTCTTGTGATCCCCCCGATTTCCAGGAATATGACTGGCTATGGGCTATTTTTCCCTCCCCATTCATGGAAAATCAAGCCCAATGTTGAATTCACCCTGGATTTTAGGGCATAGGGGTTGGCAGTTTGTTCACATAGGGTTCCAAGAATTGAACTCTCTGGCATGACGTTTGGCTGCCCACAGCCCGAGATTCTCGAGAAGGTAGTAATTATTTTGGAATTGGGCTCTCTTCCCGAGCGTTCAGAATGCCATAACCCGAGATTCAATAGAAGGTAGTGGTCGTAAACCATATAAATGTGGAAAATGTGGAGCTACATTGAAATGGATCAACCCTAGCAGGTTTGCACTATGATCCGACACCGTCTTCAATGTTCGTTTACCCGTCTGGAGATGGCTACAAGTTGTATAAATGTGTGATATAAGTTATATATATTTACGCTTCTGTGATACTTTAATCTATGGCTAACTGGGGATTTATGGTGAAATTGTCGATATTGGTTGCTTTGTGTTTGGACATGCTTGTTGAAGCTTTGGAATAACTACAAGATCGGATTGACCTATGTTTTAATCATAAGTTTCTTCTTGGACTTTATGGATTTTCTATATGTGGGTATTGAATTGAATTATCAAATTCTTTGTGTTACTCAATTATTGAGATTCACTGAGAAAGAAATACAACCAAATATAGTAGGAGTTGGTTTGATGGTTGTGACTTACCTACTTGATTATTGGGCTTCCCTTATAACTTCCACAAGAGAGATATAGGATAGGTAGGGGGCTATAGAGGATCGAGTGATACAAAAAAATTTTATTGCTTCATTTTTGGATCTAGACCAGTGTGCTCATCTGATTTGCAAATTGGTCTCATCGACTCAAATGTCTAATGCAAAACCTCCAAATCCTGAGTCAAAACCTACTTTTTAGGTTTTAAGGATCCATTTTTGGTGTGGATATTACAAAGATCTGGGTGGATATGTATCCATATATTTATTGTTAACGCGGATCCAAAGGAAAGGAATAACAACAAGTATCTAACTCCTTTTGTTGGATATCCTCCCTCATCTGGCTACCTCGTTCATGTGAATTATGTTTGTCATAAAAGAAGCAAGCAGAAGATAATTTGTATAAATCTACAGGGCGAGACCTTCCATGATGTATTCTTCTTGATTAGAATGGATTTGAGAGCCTACTATTCATCTTGTTATATGCCCCTTATCTGTTTCCCACCAGTCCATTGTTGTTATGCATATACCCGTAAGGGTAAGTAGGGAAAAAGAAAAGAAGCTTGGTTTTTCTTGTGCTTATCTATAAGAGACTTTCCTAAAACGAAATGTCCCACTTCGAGAAATCACTCACTCATCCAGTAGGAATTTCCTTTGTCATTGGACTACTAATGAAAGAATCCAAATGTCAAGACCTCATGGATTAGGTAACATAGCCTAGAATTTTGACCTTCTCGCCAACATAGTTGTAGTGGAATCACTTACCTGATAATCAGGACTATAACCTAAGTTTATATGTCTATATGTCCCTATGTAGAGTTAGTTAATTTGTAACAAATCTAACTTATAGAATAGTTAATTAGTAACCAATCTAACTTATTTTCTATGACACTGTAGTTGATCTCCTAATATTATATTGCCAGTGGGTTATTCACCATGCATATTTTATTATATGGAATACTAAATATTGCTTTAAACCTGCATTTTGTGTTTATGAGAGATGCCATTGGGTTTGTTAGCACTTGAAATTTCACCTCAGGCTGAAAAAGGCAAACCTCAAGGCAACATCAAACCATTTAGCCTCGTAGCTAGCCCTAAGGGGCAGGAGAAGGCTCTCTCCGGTCTATCTCGTAAAAT
>APFE030420706.1:36527-126944 GCA_000404065.3 Pinus taeda
AACAGGGTTTTTAAATCCAAGGTGAAGATTAACTGTACCAGATAAAAATTTAGAAGAAACACCTTTACAATCATCCCTCTGGCTTACTGAACACTCATTGAATTTCAAACACATGACCTTGTAACTTTTTTTACCAAAACCCTAGACCTAGGAAATTGACCTCAAGAGAAGACAAGACAAGCTTGAAAGAGCTTTAATGGCTGAAATGACTTAAACCAGCAATGCCAAGAGGGGTATAAACACATCAGCTCCTCCATCAGGGTTATGGCATGCCTAACGGGATGCAAAAATTGTCACTAATGAGACACCTACCTATGCAAAATGCAAAGAGCTTTGATCGCTGATGGAGGGCTCAAGACCGACTCTAACAGGATTATCAATCATTATCAAGGGCATTCAGTTTATATAGTCAAATAATTTTCCAGTATTTTGATGAGGGACAATAATATTCTCACTGCCAGGTGCACCAATGAACATTCTAAAATTTGGCATTCCAAAATGACTAAAATATTTTAATAAAACGATGGGCAACACTAGTAAATTGCTCGACAAATGTGTACCTAGTATTTTACATCAACATTTATCCATTTTATATCAAAATATAACATACCTAATGATTATGCTAATGGTGCATCAAGATAGTGGTTTGAAGTGGGTTTGAGTCTCTTCTTCAGTCAATAATAGGCTCATTAGTAATCCAAACTATGTCATTGAGGTTTGGGAATCCCATCATCTAATCATCTAAGATTCTGCCAATGATTATGTGATAAAATCTGTATATATTGGTGGATGCTTAGTTCAAGCCTCTAAACTTGATGTCAGGGAATTGTTGTCTCTGAATTCCTTGGCTTCAATGTCCTCAGTTACTGATGCTCGAATGAATATAACCAAGAAACTGATGCCAAAATGCCTCATGTGAACTTACATTTCCTCTGTTTGGAACCTCTAGATCTAGCAGTCAATAGATTTAATTTTCTTTCTTTGGGAGGTATAAGATTTTTGCTCTGACTACGTCTCATAATCCATCCATGGTAGCAATCCAGTCTTGATACTAGTGTTCTACCACGATGATAACCTTGTCTTAGCATATGATGATTGAGTAGATAATTTATGAGAGTATTTGGGATATAACTATTCATGATAAAGGAGTGGCATAGAGCATACTTTATCATATTTCTCTGCAATTATTATAACTTTTTTGAATAATCTTTTAGTGAATATGATAAGGAAATTTTGCTTTGGAGGCATCTGCATTACAAAGCTTGCAAGATGAATAAGGCACCTCATTGCAGTGAACTTACATTTCCTCTGCTTTGAACCTCTTGCTGACACTGGTAATTTGAATATTCTTCTTCATGTTTGTAACCTATTCTGTTAGGTAACAAATTGCTTCTTTGGTTGTGCTCTAGAATTCAACTACATAACATGTTAGGAATTTTCCAGTATGGCTTTCACAATAATAATCCATGTGTGATATAATATTCTAAAAACTCTATCTTAGCTTATATTAGATAATGGTATAATCGTTTGAAATCATCTATCATCACTATTTTTTAGAGATGATATACACAGATCACACTATGCTATGACTTTTTCAAATAAGGTTGAACATGATTAAAACTCATTGCACTCGTGCTTTGTATGATCTAATCAGTGGAATATTTTTGAAGATAAAGTGGTTGATGCCCACTTGACTGAGTATCAATTGATTGTTTGTTTATGTTCTTAGAAAGTGATCTACACTCTGTTTCATGAGGCCTTGATGTTATCATATTTGCATGGCCATTAACTATTCTCTTGGCAAAACCCCACATCTATCAGACATAGGTCTTGAGGTGGAGTCCATAGAATTGTGTGCCATATTTATTTTTGATATAGATCTCAGATGAATCCATGGTAAATGTTGTAGTATACAATAATATTGCAGCATATTTAATGTTTGCATTGTTACAGAGTTGGTAAATGGTATGGTGTCAGTCTCTATTATATTCTAAATTAGCTAAATCTTCTTGAATACAAAAGGCTTGTTAACTTAACTGTTAATGTGCACACATAGGTGCATTAGGCTACTTAGGGGTTCGTAGTCTAGAATTTTGACCTTTTTGGTCAACATACTTTCAGTGGACTTGCTGACCAGTTACATGTAATTTATGGATAATTAGAACCATAATCAAAGTTGATTTATCTGCATGTCCATGTATGGAGTTGGTTAATAACCAAACTAACTTATTCTTTCTAGGACCATGTGGGTGTGCTCTGAATATCTTATAGTGTGATGAACCATGTAACTTTTTGGTATTAAAAATTAAATCTCACTATAAATCTCTATTTATTATTTTTCTTTTATGGTATATGCCATTGGTTTATTGATTATCATCATCAATAACCACTAAGTTATTGCAAAATTCTAATATATGAAACTTCCAATTGAAAAACAAAATGATTTTTAATAACAAGGTATTTCAAGGAACCAGGGAAGTTGATAAACATGAAACAAAGGTATATAATACAAAATTGTAGTATGTGTATATAGTAGAATAATCTCAAGTAGTTTGATTGGGAGAAACAATACCCTCACCGCCAAATACACTCATAAAATCCTGAAATTTGTCACTTGAAAACTAGGAGTCAATTTTTTTTCAAATTTTTAATAAAATAATGTGTAGCGTCATTTTAGGCACATTTGTCAGTTGTTTTACTTTTGTGCACATAGTAATTTGTATCAACATTAATGTAGGTGTATCTCAAAATCTAGTTAACCTAGCGATTGTGCTACTAATACATCAAGATAATGGTTCAAAAACATGCTACTAATACATCAAAAAAATGGTTCAAAATGTGCTACTAATACATCAATGATGTTGGGGAAGATCTCCATTTAATATTCTCCATTGATTATGTGATAAAATAAATAGATATTGATGAATCGATGCTTAAAACCTTCAGGTGTTTGGACAAATTACTTAGGTTTTCTTGTTCTCCCCATACTAGAAATTAATACGAGATTGTTTCCTCTGAACTTAGATTTCAGCTTTCCCAAACCTCCAATTGACACTGATTTATGTTGTCTGAGAAATCCCCCTCTCAACAGGTTAAAATTCTACTAGTGATAGTATTCACAATAACAATCCAGGATTTATATTACCTTGGTATAACATATAATGATTGAGTAGATAATTATTAAATTATTTGGGATACAACTATTCATTATATTAGAGAGGCATATAGCATGTTTTGTCATATTTTTTTGCAATTATTATAACCTTGTTGAATAAGCAATAGTGGATATGAGAAGTCTTCACTTCGAAGCATCTCCATAAGGAGCTTCCAAAACAAATAAGGTACATTGCTCTTATGAACTTATGTTTTTGTTTATTTTAAATCTTTAGTTGACACTGATAAATTGAAGCCTTTCTTCTGTTAGTTATAATATTTTTTCTCTGATTGTGTCACAGAACCCACCTACATAACAGGTTAGAAATATGCTAGTGACGACTTTCACAATTACATTTCATCCTTGATATTATTACTCTATTACGATGATTGTGTAGATACATGTGAGAATTTTTGTGATACTTTTATTCATGATATAGGAGCAACATATAATTTTGTTTGTCATAATGTTGTGCTCATATTTTAACTTTTGAATAACCATAAATGACAATGAGAATCATTTCCATGAAAGCATCTCCATTAAGGAGCATGCAAGGCCAATTGAGGACCTTGCACCCATATTTATATTTCCTATGTTCTAAACCTCTCGCTGACACCAATAAATTTAGTCTTCTGTTAAGGAGAATGTTTTTGCTCTGTTTGTGTCTAAGAGTCCACCTGCAAAACTGGTTAGGAATCTGCTAGTGATGGATTTCACAATTACATTTGATGCTTGATATTAGAACACTACCATGGTAATAACCCTAGTTAGCATACAATGACTAAATAAATAATTGTGAGATAATTTTGGATATAAGTATTCATGATATAGGAGTGCCATATAACATGCTTTGTCACAATACTGTGCAAGTAATTTAACATTTTTGAATAACCATTGTGCGATTAAGCAGCTTGGAAGACCAACAAGGGACTCTGCAATGCCTTGTGAGATCATTATAGATCTTGATTTTGAGCTTGTAAGTCACAGGGTTCAAACATAACTTGCAAGACCAATATTGAAAAGGTGAAAATGAAGGATTCAACAAATATGGGATACACCTATTCATGATATAGAAGTGACCTACTTTGTCATTATGTTTTTCATTTATTGCAACCTTCTGAATAACCATTAGTGAATATGGGAAATCTTTGCTTCCATTAAGGAGTTTACAAGACAAGAAAATGACCTTCTTGAAACATTGTGTCTTTGTGCATTCTTGAGGATATGCAACACTATGACGTTGAAGCCTGGGGTTCAACCAGATCAGTTATAATGTGCCTATACTATGCCTCTTCACTTGAAACATACCCAATCCATATTTGGAAATTTGTTGAAAAGCCAAACCTTTTGAGAGCTGCTGCAAGAAAGTTATGGTTAACTCTATCAAAAGCATTAGCCATATCTAACTTAACAATCATTTCTCTCTCCTTTCTTTGGATACTGATGTGGATAGCCTCCTGTACAATTATCACATGGTTTGTGATTTGCCTCTTGGGGACTAATCCTCCTTGGTTATCTAAAATTATATCTGGGAGTAATTTTTTCATTCTGTTTGCTAGGATTTTGGTAAGAATCTTATAAGACGAGTTACAAAGGGAGATTGGCCTATATCTGTTAAAAGTTGTAGGATTGGGTTCTTTGGGAATAACGGCAAGGAAGCAGGATTTAGTATTTCCTCCAATCTTTTTTTTTTGGAAAGCATTTTTGAGCATTCTCATTAGGTCTTTTTTGATAATTTCCCAATGTTGTTTGTAAAAGGCCATTGTAAACCCATCTAGACCTGGTGCCTTGTCAGGGTGGAGATTCCACACAACTTCTCCGACTTCTTCCTCAGTAATTTCTTTGTCTAATTCCCTGTTTTGCTGGTCTCTTAATTTTTTTTTGTTATATGCTACAAAATTTCTTCATTAACTTCCTGCTAGTCACTTGTTGAGAGGAGTTCTTTAAAGTGTTTATGGGCTACATTTTTCACTGCTTCAACTCATTTTATTTCTTGACCATTTACTTGAATCTATTCAATCTGATTTTTTGACCTCCTTATTTTCATTGCCTTATCAAAGAAGGCTATATTTTTGTCTTCAGATTTTAGCCAGAGGCATCTTGATTTCAGTCTGCTTTCCTCTTCTTCTTGCCTATTTTCCTTATATATTTCCAGATATATTTCCTTTTCTTGTATATGATCTTGCTGATTTTCTTCCTTGTTCTCTTTTTCCTTGCAATGGTTATCCATTTTTTTTTGTAATTAGATTTTCCTGGCTTTGTCCCTCAGATCATTTTCTCTTGCCAAGTTTTTTAGGTGTATCCTTAGGTTCTTTAGCTTAGTTTCCTAAACATACTAGGGAGATCCTATGACACTTTGTTTCTAGTTGTCCTTTATTTGTTTGTCAAAATCTTCCTTACTGTCCCAAATTGAATTATATCTGAAGGGAAGGGGTCCTTGATTTTCCAATTTCCCCAAGGTTAGCACCATCGGCTTATGATCTAAAGCTGAGTTGTGAACAATTTTACTTTTCACAAGGGTGTAAGCAGTTGCTATGCTTTCATGAATAAGAATTCTGTCTAACCTTTCTTTTATGTTGTTTTTTCCAGTTCTTTTGTTGTTCCAAGTGCATTTTCCATTGCTTGGCGGAATGTCTATTAATTTGTGCTCTTCTATTATTCCTTCAAGAGCTTCTCTTGATGGATCATTGTGGAAGATTCCACCAATTTTTTCTTCTGTATTCCTTATCAGATTTAAGTCTCCTCCCAGGCTTCAGTGCCCACTTTATCTCTTTGCTATTTCTTCTTTAATTGATTTCCAACATTGTTCTTTCTCCCTATAGTGATTTGGAGAATACACATTTAAAATGCTATACTGTTCTTTTGTTTTGAGATTCCTTAACTCTGTTGTAATCCAGTGTCTACTGATTTTTTGGGTCATTAGCTCCCATTTTCTTTTATCCTAGATAGTACTGATTCCACTTGATGCTCCCATGGCTTCTAACGCTACTTCTTCATAATTTTATAGTTTTTGAATCATTTTTTGATTTTCTTGCTTGTTTAGTTTGGTCTCTTGGATCATATATATGTTTGGTTGTTCCTTGACTAAAATGTCTCTAGATGAATTAAATTTGAAGGAGGTGCCAAGGCCATGACAATTCCAAGAGACCACTATCATTATTTACTATTGTGTTGGTGTGATCCTCCCTTTCCTCTTTGCTAAGTTTTTTCATGACTTCCTGTTTGTTTCCCAAGGAATGAATCCATTAGCTATTGCGTTCCTAGGGCCATTTCTTTAGCTGCTGCCTCATCTATGATTTCTTTATTGGATTTCCTTCCCACCTTTTTTCACTGATCCCAGGCTTAGGGAATTTCTTTGGCTTTATTTCTAGTTAGAATGCGGTTCATCGAGGGAGGAGGTGGGGAGGATATAGGGTTGGGGCTGGATATGAGAGCTAAAGAGGTAGGGTTTGAAGGAGGAGATCTGGGAGAGGGTGGATCACATGAGTCTTCTAATGGCTCAAAAGGATTCGAAGTTGTGTGATCAGGAGGAGTAACCTTCGCTAGAGGCTGACAGGTTGTTTCATTTGCTTCTTGGGACTGATACATATTTCATGTTGTTTGCTTATTGGTAGGTTTTTCCCTTTTCACTTGTTCCCATGTAGGTTCTTTCTCTTCTACGTTTTCATGCTCTACTTTTTTAAGACACCTATTTGCAAAATGACCATACTCGTGGCATACCTTGCATTTAAATGGTATTTTCTCATAGTTCAGCTGTTGAATGTGTGTCCACTGGTCGACCTTGATCTTTATTGCTTCTGGGAGGCCTTTTCAGAGATCTACTTCCACACATATTCTTGCGCACGCGTGCATGTTGTCTTTTTGGCTCACATCTGTCAATATATTTTCCCAATGTGTTTCCTATAGCCTTCATAGATTTGTCTCCCCAACAGTGAAGAGGAAGATGCGGGAGCTTGACCCACACAAGCACAACGTTTGGGACATCCATCTTCGGATCAAAGCCTGGCATCCATATGTTCAGGTATAAACCTCTAGAGTCCATGAAGTAAGGTTTGTTTCTAAATATCAGATCTCTATCCTCCTTTGTTTCAAAGAGAAAGGTGTAGTATCCCCTTCCACATAATCAAATTGCTATCTTCCCCTGTGTGGTTGCGTTCCAGTTTCTTTCCACCCATTTTTGCATTGATTTGGGTGAAGGCCATAGCCCTTTGAATTGTCCAACAAGTCCGTGTTCTACTAACGAGATGGTTGCTCTTCTAGAAGTGCTGGAGGGAGAGAGATCTTTGGCATACTTTCGAGTTTCTTTAAAAATTTATTGACTAATGGCCTGTTCCTTGGAGCTCCATTCTCTGCGATTAGAGATGCGAAGGCTTCTGCATTTTCTTCAATCCTTGACTGTGTGGAAGAGTGGGGATCTCCCTCCTCAGAGGGTTGCATGGTCTGGTTTGCCTCAACAGTAGGAGGGTGCCAAGAGAAGGATCTGCAGGGGCAGTGGTGGCTAGGTCAGCAGAGGCAGTCGCGGCTAGGGCAGCGACAATGTTTTTTTTATAGATGAAATATCTTTAACATTAGAAGTCGTTGATGTTTAAAAATATCCATAAAATTTGTCTATAATTTATTGAACCTTCCTTTGTGGAGGCATCTCTATTTAAATAATGTACCTACATGCAAAACAAATCAATAAATCAATAATTTAAAAAACTTACCAAAACAATAACATAGTTAGCTTAAAAGATATTATCTACAAATAGAAAATAAATATAAAGAAAAAACTAAATTTAAATTTAAAAAATAATTCATAGCTCTAAATAAATAAAAAACTAATTTAACGCTCCATTTCACTCTAAAATAATAGTTTAAATTTTAAATTGTCTTTAAGTTTTCAACAAATGACAAAATTTCTCCCCAAATTACTCCAACATTACTGATTCAGTAATACGCGGTATAGAAGTCTTTTACTCCAATGCTACTCTTTCTCATCTAATTACAAGTTAAAAGCCTTCTCATGAAAATCCCTTTGAAACACATCGAAGAGACTAAAACTCTCTTACAATGGTTTTATATATATACATGCTATATGTTTTACAATATTCATCTTCTTCAATGGGGCCATCAGAGCTTCTGGATTGGTCAGATGGATTGTAAAGTTAATTGTGCGTAGTGTGATTAAACCGATAATCTAAACCTACAATTGTCTATGTTTCAAGTCTCTCTCCAAATATTCAAACAGAAAAGTGAGACCAACTTTATTTTTTATCTTTTGAAGTTTTATGAAATAATTCTAAATAAATTGATCAGGATCATTTTAAACGTATAGGCATTGGAGTAAGCCTTCAAATCTTATTTTAATTTCATATATTATATTTAAAATCAGCAAATGTTAGCAAATATTTCTAAAAGCAATTTGTGTTATTCTATATTTAAAATTACATTACCAATTAGTAGAAAAAGGTTTATTTAAACGAGGTTTAATAAAACAGTTTTATTCATATATATATATATAATTATTATTAGAAAATTTATATAATTTAAATAGCTCATAAATGTTGATAGACATAAATTACTCCAACATTATTGATTCACTAATTTGAACCTAGTTCAAATTACTCCAATATTACTAATTCCCCATGCTTTAAGAAAAAAAGAAAGAAAGAGAGCCACCCACACTTGGTTTGTTTTGTGATTGTGTGTCACTGTGGATCATGATACCAAATACAGAAACACACTCAGGACCGGCATGATAGATGTTCCTTTACCATGAAGAATTTTTTAGTTATAGAATATGATCCTTATGTACATGTAGGAATTTACAGGGTAAGTTCCTCAGATAGAACACCAAAGGACACCACTCAAAAACAGATCATAGATCAATACACTAGTATTCCTGACATGGTTAAAACCATCAAAGAGGGAAACAGTCCACGGCCTGAGCCAATGCAGCCACTTCAGGAAATTTATTAATAAAAGAAATAAAAATTACATAAGCTTCTCTCATGAACGGTAACCCTACAAATGACCCTCCATGTTCTTTGTTGAAGTGTCTAAGTCTAACAGTTAGACACCCTCCATGTACTTTCTGATTTATTCCTTCCTACTTGTTCTGATTAATTAACAAATTATTTACCATGTAAATACTGAAAATAAACACAAGTACATACTCAACACATTACATATCATCAACTGAAGGAAACAGAAACAAGCACACAAATGACACCGTTATTTTTGGACTAATGTCCTCGGAAAAGCCCAATGTGAGAAAACTGGTGTAGCTATCTGAGGGTTTGATTTTTAAGCAGTTTCAGAGTACAATATGGGTGCCAAATCCAGCTCACCCAACAAAGAAAAATATCGGCAGTTCCAGATTCTTCCCTCTGCGTCAGCTTTCCCAGCTGTTCCGATAGTTCCCGATAGTTCTGGCTATTCCCAACAGTTCTAACTTCTTCCCTCTACGTCAGTTTTCCCAGCTATTTTGGCAGTTCCTGGCAATTTCAGTTGTTCCTAGCAATTCCAGCTTCTGCCCTCTGTGTTAGCTTTCCCAGTTGTTCCGATAGTTTCCGAGAGTTCCGGCTGTTCCTGGAAATTCCAACTTCTGCACTCTACATCAGCTTTCCTGACTGTTTCGGCAATTATGGCTATTCTTGACAGTTTTGGCTTCCCCATAGTTCCGACTGTTCCTGACAGTTCCGGCTTCCTGGCAGTTCCAGCTATTCCTAGCAGTTCCAACTTCTGCCCTCTGCGTCAGCTTTCTCGGCTACTGCGCTGATCCTCCCAGCACTATCTCTGCCTCTCTGCTTATGTATTCACTACCCCTCAGCTGCAACTCCTGATCACTCTCTCAACTTTCTCAGCAAACCTAGCCCCAGAAAGTCGAAATCTTGATCTCTTGGTGTGTTCTCCAAGTGACCCTCAAGCCTCATTTTATACTTTTCTCGTTGACAAATCAACGACCAAGATTAAGTCCCTAATTAATGGCTAAGATTAGATCTGGCTTGATCCATGACATTTGGACCATTCTAACACAGTTTTATATTTATTCACATTAATATTTTAATTTCCCTAAGTTTAGACTTAGGGACTCCATTAAAAATATTAATTATTTTAATATCTCCCAACCTGTTCAGAATCTGGCCAAACCCTTTATGGGTATTGGAGATCTCATGTGTCTTAGCCTTTTCACCAATTTTCATGGCTAGAGAACATCCGATGCTACCCAAAATCAACACTCCCTCTTAGCGAGGACTGTGCTCTAGTAATACTCCTCATTGAGTATCACCTTGATCATCTGGCATCGGTCCCTGTGTTGATGCTAGGCCTGCTTATCAACATCCTCTACACTATTGCATCATGTACTTCTACCCATGGCCCTGCCACTGCCACTGATGCATCTGTACGACAACTCCCTCTGCATCTATATTGCTGCCCATGGCCCTACCACTGCCACTGCTGCATCTGCGTTACATCCCCTCTCATCATGTTGCATCGTGCTTCCTATAGCACTGCCACTGCTAACTGCTACACTGCAACTCAGTTACTGAGAAGTAAGTAACTGATTTATCCTCTCTATCAGGCTAGAGACCCCCATGATGTTGAAGCTCCCTTTGTTGCTGACAAGTGCTCCCTCTCTAACCTTTTGCGCTGCTGTAACTACTCCATGCATCTCACACTATTTCACACCCTTCTATGTCATCCTGCATTGGTGCAACACTCCTGTGCTTCTCGCACTCTTGCCTCATGCTATCCTAGGAATCCTACACTATAGCTCCCTCTGTCACTCCATCCGCATCCACCAATCCTGCTACTCTTATTCAGGGCTCACGTAGCTAGGTATAATCCAAGAGGTTGGGCACCTCGAGGATCCTGCCCCTCATCTCCTGTAGTCTCCCTAACTATAGCTCGATGTCTCCCCACTTTCTTTCAAGTTGTGTGTGTGTATTGCACTCATGGAACAATCATCGTCTGTCTCCACTTCCTTCCCTACCCTTGTTGGCGCTACCTTGGTCTTGGAAGCCTCTCCCTTGCTCTTCTTCCTCAGAAACTGGGTTGCATAATGACCCAGCTCCCCACAGTGGAATAATTTGACCTTGGAGAGGTCCTTATTCTTCTGCTTTTCTTATTTACCCTCAGATGCTAGGGCAACATCCACCTCCTCCTCCTTCTTGATTTTGATCCCCTTGTTGCTTCTTCTCGTCTTGGTCACCCTCCTGATATCTTCTTGGTGAAGAGCCACCCACATTTCCTCCCAATCTGGAAGGGTCACCTTGCTCAGTATGCTCTTGACAAACACCTCCTAGTCTTCTGAGACTGCATTCAAGGTTGTTCTCGCCATCAACTATGGATCTGGTGTGGCCGCTGTGGAAGTTAGTTGATTTTGGATCTCCTTCAATAAACCGAGGAAGGTGTCGATATGTTCTCCCTTCTACATCTAGTATGACCGCAATTGATTTTCTAGGAACATCTTCCTCTGCATGGAAGTATGCTGATACAACTTGGTCAGGGCCTCCCGCATCTACCGTGCCATATTCTTCTCAGCAATATGTGGTACTATATGATCCTTGACCCCGTCAAGAATGATACTCTTGGCCCTCACCATTGCTTCCTCATACCTATCATTGTCAGTTAGGTCAACTAGGACCGCTATTGTCTTCAAGGTGAAGTTCTTGACATGATTTCTGTCAAGTACGGATAAGATTTTGGCCTTCCAGACTAAGAAGTTTGAGACTTCATCCAGTCTGTCCTAGTCTCTTACTTCGTGTAGTGCCATTCTGCTACTCTTCTACTTCCCTCCTGAAAGTTCTCTATGTGACTCCCTTTGAGCCTCGATTTCCCTCTTGGAAACCATTCTGTCGATGTTGAGATACCCCCTACTCTGATCGTCTATGTAGCTGCACCACTGATACAGATTTCTAGGCTAGAAACCCTCAATATAAACACCCTCCTCCTTGGACTTGACCTGTTAGGTACTATTCTGACTATAGTGCCCCACCAACTCCACTCTGCAACTTACCCACAGCCTCCTAGACCCCAACAACCTAAAGGTGAGATCTCCTAGGCTTTGTGTAGTCCCGACACTGGAAAACTAGCTTCCTCAGCCAATCGTGTCAGCCCCCCTAGCCTATGCGTGGCTCTACATGAGCTTGTATTTGCCTCCCTCAGCCTCTGTGAAGCCTCTTCTTGGCTCGAACTTGATGATGGAGGAACTGTGTCACCCCTCCCTTGCTACATTGTTGCTAGGAACAACTTTTGTCACTCGGGACAACTTCTTTCTACTACTGCTTCGCTGCTCTGCTGATATCCTCAATTCTCCTATGATCTGCAACCACGCTCTGAAACCATGTTGAAGTTTCTAAGTCTAACAATTAGAAATCCTCCATGTACTTTCTGATTTATTCCTTCCTACTTGTTCTGATTAATTAACAAGTTATTTACCATGTAAATACTGAAAATAAACACAAGTACATGCTCAACACATTACAGATCACCAACTAAAGGAAACAAAAACAAGAACACAAATGACACCGTTATTTTTGGACTAATTTCCCCAGAAAAACCCAATGCGAGAAAATCGATTTAGCTATCTAAGGGTCTGAATTATTAAGAAGTTTCAGAATACAATTTGGGTGCCAAATCCGGCTCACGCAACAGAGAAAAATCTCGGTAGTTCAAGCTTATTCCCTTTGCGTCAGATTTCCCGTCAGTTCTGGATATTCCCAACAGTTCCAGCTTCTACCCTCTACGTCTACTTTCCCGGTTGTTCCGGCAGTTCCCAGTAGTTCCGACTGTTCCCTGCAGTTCCAGCTATTCCCGACAGTTTCAGCTTCTGCTCTCTGCGTCAGCTTTCCCGGATGTTGCGTTGATCCTCCCAGCACTATCTTTGCCTCTCTACTTTTGTATTCACTGCCCCTCAACTGCAACTCCTGATCACTCTCTCAACTTTCTCAGCAAACCCAGCCCCATAAAGTCGAAATCTTGATCTCTTGATGTGCTCCCCAAGTGACCCTCAAGCCTCCTCTTATACTTTTCTCATTGACAAATCAACGGTTGAGATTAAGTCCCTAATCAATGGCTAAGATTAGATATGGCTTAATCCATGACTTTTGGACCATTCTAACACAGTTTTATATTAATTCATATTAATATTTTAATTTCCCTAAGTTTAGACTTAGGGACTCCATTAAAAATATTAATTATTTTAATATCTCCCAAACTGTTTAGAATTTTCCCAACCCCTTTATGGGTATTGGAGATCTCATGTGCCTTAGCCTCTCCACCAGTTTTCGTGGCTAGAGCACATTCGATGCTACCCAAAATCAACACTCTTTAAATAGAGATCATGGACCAATCAAGTGTTAAGCCACAAATCAAGCGTCGGTAATACTGAGGAGAGAATGAATCATCGGATCACTTCATGTCTAGAACATATCATGACCGTTGTATTTTAAGTTAAAAATGTACATAGTAAATAAACACACTTTACCTAACTCTACACTAGACCAAGTTATACTTAACTATTTCCTATGTCTTGGAATATCCTAACACCCCCGCAAGAACAACTTGGGATAGGATTGAAGGATGTACAAATATGACACAATAGGAGAAGGAAAGAAGCATTAGAACCTATCCCCCCTTAGTGACTACTTCCTGAACTCCAACCATAAATCGAAGTTTAGTAAACTTCACCGTTGTAAGAGCCTTTGTAAAGATGTTTGCAGCTTGATAATCAATTGAACAATATTGCACTTCAAGAACATGGTCATGAATGAGCTTTATGATGAAGATTATGTGTAGTTCAATGTGTTTGCTGCATTGATGTTAGACTGGATCTTTGCATAGTTGAATGACACTTTGATTATCACACCAAAGTGTTGTCGGATGCTATTGCTGAAAGCCAAACTCTGACAAGATTTGATGAAGCCACGAGGCTTCCTTACTAGCTTCTATGACGCCACGATACTCTGCTTCCGCTGAAGAAAGAGAAATGGAACTTTGTTTCTTGCAAGCCCATGTAATAGGTCCAGAACCAAGAGTGAAGACATAACCTGCAATAGACTTCCGATCATCAGGGTCACCAGACCAATCGGAATTAGTGTAACCAATGAATAGAGGAGATGCTTTTGCATTGTAATGGATCCCAAACTGAACTGAACCTCGAACATAATGAAGTATTCTTTTAGTTGCTTTCCAATGACTTTCATGTGGGTTTTTCATAAACCGATCAATAAGGCCAACAACAAAGGAAAGGTTAGGACGAGTATGGGTTAGATACAAAAAATTTCCTACAAGTTGATGGTATAAGGTAGCATCAACTTCAGGGGAAGTACAAGTGACTGAAAGTTGGCTCTAGACTAAATGGGAGAAGGGCCTGGCTTACAGTCTTCCATGTGAAAGTGGCATAGAATATCACAGACATACGGGGACTGGGAAAGGGATATACCTTCGTTGGATTGCAAGACTTGAGGACCAAGAAAATAATGCGAGTGTCCTAAGTCTATCATTTCAAACTGCTTTTTAAGGCTAGCCTTCACATGGTTTATAGGGTTGGGATCACTACCAGTAAGGATAATATCATCAACACAAAGAACAAGAATGATAACATACTTACCAACTTTCTTGGTGTAGAAAGTATTGTCAGAATGACACCTAGAAAAGCCAGTATCTAAAAGAAATCTATCCATTTTGGCATACCAAGCCCGAGGGGCTTGCTTGAGACCATGAAGGGATTTCTTAAGCCGACATACAAGGTTGGAGTCCGTTTGGATAAAGCCAGGAGGTTGTTCCATATAGATTTCTTCATGCAAATCCTCATGCAATAAGGCAAATTTTACATCCATCTGATGGACTTCCCATTTGAAAGAGGCAGCAAGGGAAAGAACAAGGTAAACAGAGTTCATTTTGGAAATAAGGGAGAATGTTTCAATATATTCAATGCCTTCAACTTGTGAAAAACCCTTAGCAACAAGACGAGCTTTATGTTTATCAACTTTTCCATCTGGTCCAAACTTGGTTCTGTAAACCCATTTTCATTTAACAAGTTTTCGTCCCTTTGGAAGAGGAACAAGATCCCATGTATCATTTGCCAATAATGAACGATATTCTTCATTCATAGTTGTGTCCTAATCTGGATGGCCTGAAGCTTCTCACAAGGTGTCAGGATCATATTATCCAGGTGGATATTGGTGGCCACCCACCAATTCCACTTGGACCCCCACCATTATTTCTTTTAGTTTTTCAGTTTCCTTAATTGTAGCACATTTTCCTATTTTTAGCAGTTTTTTGGGTCCTGAACTTCCGAAGTCATTTTGAGGCCCTAAACGACGTTTTTTGGGAAAATTGGGAGCAACAATGTGTCCTTGGACCAATGTTTCTCATGCCAAAGTTGTAGTCCTCAGATAGATCTTTCTAACAAGTTATTGTCTCAAGCGAAGTTCATATGCCAAAGTTACGACCCCGGGAAGTTGATGTACCAATTTACCCAAAACGGGGCCCATAGTTTGGTGCTTCATCTCCTAGGGTTAGGTTTTTGGATACTTATGGTTTTCCATCATTTCTCAACAATAAATAGGCCTTAGACCCTCATTGTAAGATAGTTGAGAGGCATGTAGCCGCCACATCTCTCCTCGGAGATAAGCTACCATCGCCCGAGCTAGTTTATTTCCATTTCTGTTTGTAAGCATATTTCAGTATTTTAGATTGATGAAATGAAGTATTATTTCTGTTACATCTCTGTATTTATGGTTATCTCTGTAGTTTGTTGCATTCCTGCTTAAATCTGGATCAGTGGTATCAAAGCAGTCTACTCTTTCTCTGTTCTTCTTTGCATGTCCCTAACAAGGTTATGATATAAGTAGTTAGGGCTTAAATTGGTCAAACCTTTGCAAGACCAGCCTTGCAAATCTCGACGGCCTCCCATGGTGGATGAAAAGAAAGACGAGGGGGTAGGAGATCCTATCAAAATCTTGCTCAAAGAGGCCCTTGAGCGACAAAGGAACACGATTATGGACAACTTTGCTCAGATCCTTCAACGGCTGCCAAGGGGCGACACATCTACTTCCAGCAGCTACTCTGGAAGCACCACACCCTTTAAGGTACAAGTTAAATTTGACATTCCCATATTTGAGGGTCAGATAGATGTAGATGTTATAGATAAATGGTTAAATCTTCTAGAAGGGTATTTTTTTGTTCATGATTTTTCTAGATGGGAAAAGATTACTTTCACTCTTCTCAAAGCCGCCCCACATGTCAAGGACTGGTAGGAAACCTACTATGAGCAGAAGGACGAAAGTACGACCTCACTGTTTTCAGCCGCACCCACTTGAAATTCATTCCAGAATGTTATCAAGGAGTAGTGCTACCCTTTCAGAAGCTATGAGGATAAATACATAAAGTGGACCATGCTGTGGCATGGAAGGGACCAAGACGTGCCGGAGTTTACCAATATTTTTCATACCCTTAGCACGAAGTTGGGTATCAAGGATTATGAGCTACATTTGGCACTCAAATACCATGGTTGCCTACACAGGTACATCTAGGACGAGATGGAGTTCCTAGAAATCTCCTCGCTCAGCATGGCGTATTGATACACTGTCAAGATCGAGCATAAGTTTAAATAGAAGAAGCGAGACTTTGGATCTGCAAATCTGAAGCAATGGAAAGGTGCCCCCAAACCGTTGAACAAAGGACAAAGCTAAGGCAGGGTGGACCAGGACAACCTACTAAAGCCGCATGCAAAGTACAACATCGCGAAGCCGAAGAAGGAGACAGGAAAGTGGTGTGATTTCCATAAGAGCTCCACTCACAACACAAGTGAGTATATGGCCAAGAAGTCACTAGTGGCTGAGCTAAAGTCTTCAGAATTAGATGCATGTTCTGACTCTGAGTCATAACTCAATAAGGGGAACGATAAAGGGAAGCAGATTATCGATGCGGAGCCCAATGCCACTATTGCTACCATGAAGATCCAGAAGGAGGAACCCGAAGATCCAGAGGAGGAGGAGCACCTCTTCCACTCCCAGATGTGGGTAAAGGGCTCCTCGCTACAATTCATTGTCAACAGCAGGAGCCAAAAGAACCTCATTTTAGCAGAGGTTGTGAAGTGGCTGGGCTTACCGACCATAACACATCCACAACCGTACACTATCGGGTGGCTTCACCAAGGACGAGATCTTCACATAAGCCAACAATGTCACCTTCCATACAA
This sequence comes from Pinus taeda, assembly GCA_000404065.3. Lineage (NCBI taxonomy): Eukaryota > Viridiplantae > Streptophyta > Pinopsida > Pinales > Pinaceae > Pinus > Pinus taeda. The sequence goes on from APFE030420706.1 coordinate 53,876, forward strand.
CATCAAGCCCTTCACGCATGAGGTATTGTGTGACGTTTCTCCCCTTGATGTTTGTGATGTATTATTAGGCCAACCATACTTGTGGAAGTGACATGTTGTTTATGAGTCAAGGCCTCGTGCTATTAATATTACTTTGGGAAATAAGTTGTACAGGATACCATAGGTCGCACTGCCTACTGCCATCTCTCTGATCACTACAAATGTAGTAAGCTCATTTCCAAAACCAGGAAATTTGTTTTCCTGATGATACACCCTCAAGGAAATAAGACGATGGTGACCACGACCTCTAGACAGGGCCCCTCTTCACGAAAACTATTGATGGACAAGGTCGTGGAGGAGTACAAGGGCATCTTCACCTCCCCCGTAAGAGTTCCTCTGCATTTTTAGGTCAAGCACTCCATTGATCTAACCCCAGGTGCATTGTTTCTCAATGGACCGATTTATCAGTGCTCCGTTCTGAAGAATGATGAAATCAAGAGGGAGATTCAGGAGTTGTTGCAGAAAGGTCATATCCGACCGAGTTCATCACCCTGTGTTAGCCTGATCGTGTTGGTACAGAGAAGGATGGGACTTGGGGAGTCTGTATTGGCTATCTGACACTAAACAAGATCATTGCGCGGAATAGGTACTCAATCCCATAGATTGATGACCTTCTGGATCAACTGAAGGTCGAAAAATATTTCAGCAAGATTGATTTGAAGTCAAGATATCACCAGGTACCAATCGAACCCTCCGATGTGTGGAAGACTTCCTTCAAAGCCAAGGAGGGCATTTTCAAATGGTTGGTTATGCCTTTCAGGTTGATGAATGCTCCTACAACCTTCATGAGGCTAATGGATGACATCTTGCGGCCATTCACCAACTCATTTGTAGTGGTATACTTGGATGACATCCTGATTTTCAACCAGAGTTGGGAAGAGCACCTCCACCACATCCGACAAGTTTTCCAAACACTGCGGCAACATAATTTATGTGTCAATTTGGAGAAATGAACTTTTGGCATGACCTAAGTTCAGTATTTGGGATACATTATTGATGAATGGGGGGTACATATGGATCCAGACAAGATCCAAGTCATTCGGGATTGGCCATCTCCAACCACTCTGGCAAAGCTCCGCAGCTTTCTGGGTCTTGCAAACTTCTACTATAGGTTTGTGTTGGGATTTTCTCACATCACTTGGCCTTTGAGTCAAGTCACCAAGGGAGGAGTGAAAGAAAAATTCTTTTGGTATGAATCTCAACGGAAGACATTCAAAGAGTTGAAACATCGCCTCTTCTCGGCACTAGTGCTCGAATTACCAGACTTGCAACAACCATTAGAGATTGAGATAGATGCCTCTAGCTATGCTTTTGGGGTAGTCCTTACTCAACACGGGCATCCAGTGGCATATCAAAATGAGACACTTTTAGACATAGTCAGGAAGTATCCCACTTATGAAAAAGAGATGTATTCCATTATGCAGGTCTGCCGACAATGGAAGCATTACATTTTGGGGAAGGAAACGATCATCCACATAGACCTCCGGCCCCTGTAGTTCATATAGACCCAAAGGAAGTTACAGAATGATTTTCATCATAAGTGGTCCACATACTTGCAACATTTCCATTTGAATATCAAGTATAAGAAGGGAAGCACCAATAATGGTGCAGATTGCCTCAGTTGACCACTGATCACGGCGTTAACCATCGTGCTCAACTCTTGTGGGCACGAGACTTCTGATTCGCCACTTCTCTACAAAAGAGACCTAGAATTCGACCACACATACTAGACACTCTTGGAGGGTCAGCATGTTCTAGATTTTCACCTCCAGGATGCCTTATTATGCCACCTAGGTCACCTTTATGTTCCTTCAAGTGAGCGTGCCAAGATGATTTTGGAAACACACTATAGTCGAGCTACTAGGAATTTCAGGGTGGAGAAAACAGTGGCAATACTGCAGAAGTATTTCTATTGGTTGAATCTTCGACAAGATGTCGAGAAGTACGTCAGACCTTGCACTGCCTGCGCCATTGCCAAACCGATCATCAAGAAGCAAGGCCTCTATACCCCATTACCAACCGCTAGTCGACCTTGGGAATCCATCTCCATGGAATACATGTCAGGCCTTCCTTCTACTAAGCATGGAAACGATTGTGTTTTTGTGGTTGTCGATAGGTTCTCGAAGATGGCCATTATGGTGGCCTGCAAGAAGAATAACACAACAGAAGCCACTGCTAAACTCTTCTTTTAACAAGCGTGGGTACACTTTGGGATCCCACAGTCTATCATCTCAGATCAGGACAACAGTTTCTTCGGTACATTTTGGTCCAGTCTCTGGTCACTTGTGAAAAACCCTTAGCAACAAGACAAGCTTTATGTTTATCAACTTTTCCATTTGGTCCAAACTTGGTTCTGTAAACCCATTTTCATTTAACAAGTTTTCGTCCCTTTGGAAGAGGAACAAGATCCCATGTATCATTTGCCAATAATGAACGATATTCTTCATTCGCAGTTGTGTCCCAATCTGGATGGCCCGAAGCTTCTGCAAAGGTGTCAAGATCATAATTCATTGAATCTTGAGCCAGTAAAGAAGAGGCTCTATCAAACTGAGAACGTGTACGTTGCTGATCTGTAGGATCACCTGCAAGAGCACCTGCTGCATGCCGAGTAGCCTAGACCCATTTTGGAAGTTGAAGAGCTGAAGGAGGATCTTGAGAAGGTGGGGGAGGATTGTCATCATCATTGTCATCATATGAAGAAGAAATATTTTCAGAAGTAGAAGGGATAGAGAGAGGTGGCACATCCGCTGAACTAGGCTTGTAGGCCGATATATTTTTAGAAAACTCTACATCTCTTCTAATGATAACATTTTTGGACTTAAGTGGAATAAGTCTATATCCTTTGACATCTTTAGAATATCCAACAAAAATACATTTTTCACTCTTAGGTTCTAAGGCTTCATGCTTCTCATCTCGAATATGGGCCCATGCTTCACTTCCAAAAACATGAAAGTGAATTACAACTGGTTTAATTGAGCTCCATGCTTCTTTTGGAGTGATATTCTTTAAAACCTTAGTAGGAGTGTGATTTACTATGTAATTTGCACAGTTAATTACTTCTGCCCAAAAATTAAGACTAAGTCCTTTAGATTTAAGCATACAATTAGCCATTTCCTTTAATGTGCGATTCTTCCTTTCAGCTACATCATTTTGTTGTGGAGTATATGGAACATTATGTTGCATTTGAATTCCATGCTTAGTGTAAAAGTTGATGAATTTGTTGTTAAAATATTCTTTGCCATTATCAGATCTTAGCTTAAGAATTTGATGTCTAGATTGTTTCTCAACAAAGGCCTTAAAGGCCAAGAACATGTTAAATACTTCACTCTTTAGTTTTAAGAAGTATACCCAAGTGTGTCTGGAGAAATCATCAATGAAAGTTAAGAAATACTTGTAGCCAGAGAATGAAACAATTGGAAGTGGACCACATAAATCACTATGCACAAGCTGTAAAGGGGTTGAGGCATGCCAAGAGGCATGTTTTTCAAAACTACCCCAATGTTGTTTTTCGAGTACACATCCAGAACAAACACCATCTCTACAAGATACCATAGTAAAACTTGTCACCATGTTATCGGGAAATCTAGTGTCTATGCAGAGCTGCTAGTCCCACTAAGACGGGTAGCTATCTTAGAAACAAACAGATTAAAGTTACTTTCGTTTTCCTTTACGAGAAGTAGATAGGAGAGGAGCAAAGAATACCAACCTCGATCTTTCGCTTGGTTCTCTACTTGTTCATTCTCCCCTTTGATAGATCTTTGCCACTCCTCCCTTGACCACTCTGCTTCAAAGAGTACCTGTAAAGTCAAAGCAGCATAATACCTTCAAAGTGCAGATATCTACAGTCATAAACTATATAGGACCAAATATATATTGACTACATACATGAATATATTAGCAAACATACAAGAATGTGGAGGAAAACTTGAACAACTTTATTGATATAGAGATTAGAAGAGAGGATAACAACCCATTGATCTGACCCAGCGTCATCCTCCTAGCATGAAAGCCCTTCTTCACCTCATGAAAAGCTTAGATTGCCCAACACTATGATATTGCACCAGGAAACCAACAACACTTCCTTACAAGATACAAGATTCCAGCCTCTGGATCTCTGGGATGAGGGATCCATATATAGATGATTGCAGGGGGGTGAGTCAGCTTATGAGATTTTTATTAGTGTCTTCTCTCTAATAGTCCTTGATTCCACTTGGAGATCGATGATCTCTTACTCATCCCTGGGCGAATTCAGAGAGGCAAGTGTCACAGGAGAAGTTTATGGAAGATTCCATGATCATCCACCTTGCAAAAACTGTCTCTGCCATTTGTCTACTCTCGCCCATCACACCCTACAGAAGGGCTTTCTAGTATGCATCGCACTTTTTACACTGAGCAGGTGAGATGCATTGCACCCTTAGCACTAGGAAATCTGTATGGTCCAGTTTTGACCAGTTCTGAGCAGTTTTCTGTGGAGAACTTCTTGGAGAAGACGTAATCAGCTGACCTTGTTCCTTTAGGGCATGAAACAACACTTTTAGGGACTCAGAAGCCCTCGGTTTATGGACATATGTGATTGGGGTTGCAGTGCCCAAATATGTCTATAACACACCATATGTTCTTTACATAGATTTTTAAGAGAGCGATATTTTAAGTGACCAAATCGCTCATGCCAAAGTTTGCTCACTTCATCATTATGAACAACAAATACCGAGGGAAGAGTTGATGACCCAAAGTTGTTAAACTTATACAACCTTGTAGAATCATCAACAGTGAAGTAGCTAAAATCTGTTTATGATCTCTTAGATCCTTACTTACAACATCATGAGGTGAAAATTCAACGATTTTATCGTCACCTGAATGAGTTATCTGATATATAGATAGAAGGTTGCAGGATAAGGTTGTAACACATAATACATCACTAAATTGACCATTGTCTAGATAAACAGTTCTAGTCCCTACAACACTAAGAGATCTATCATCACCAACATATATATTTTTGGTGTTACAATCATTTAAAGAGGAAAACATGGCTTTGTTTTTGGCCATGCGATAAGAAGCTCTAGAATCAATGAGCCATGCATGAGAAAGAGAAGAAGAAGATACATTTAGTGCATAACCAGACTGAGATGCTTGACAACCACATGCAAAAAGTGAAATTCTTGAAGATGTAGTTGAAGTTGAAGAGTGCTCCAAATGGATGTTATGCTTCTTCATCGCTGCTTCCAAGGCTTTCATCTTCTTAAAGCATTTAGATTCTAAGTGGCCATCTCGATTACAAAAGTGGCAATGTCTATCAGTCTTCTTCCCTTTGTTTTTATTTGCCTTATCATTTTGTTGAAACGGTTTTTCATTTTGAGACTGAAATTGCTTAGGACCCTTGTTTGGTTTAGGACCATTCTTCTCAGGATATTGCTTCTTAGGATTCTTTGAATTTGGTTGTTGTTGGGTGGCTAAGGCTTTCTTAGAAGAGTTTCCAAGATTCAAAAGACCAAGATGTAAGAGTTTTTCTTGTTCACTTATTAAAGGATCACAAAAGGCATCAAAAGAGGGGGACTTGTAGTCTTGTCCTTGAGAAATAATTGTTTCTCTAGTATAATGGAATGTGGAAACAAACATAGAGTAGGCTAGTCCCAACTTAGTAAGAATAGAATAGATAGGGATACCATCTTCTTTCTTAACCTTAACACCTTCTAAGAGAAGTCCAAGGGTCTTGAAATTGGACAAAAAATCTTCAATGAAAGAAAATTTATTGGGGTCCAAACTCAATTTCATGTTGATGGGCTCTAATTTCATTTTTAATTCCAAAAACTCTAGTGAGTTGTTCCATTGCTTCATTAGGGGTATCAAGTTCTGCGATATGCAATCTACGGTCTGGATAAATAAACATCCCTATCAACCCACGTGCTTGATCTTGCCTATTTTCCCTTTTGGCTGCCTTATCTTCATCTTTAGATTTAGTTTCTTGGCCTGAGGCTGTTCGGTAAAGACCTTTTCTTCTAAGTAATCCACAATGTAGGACCACCATTGGAAGTAGTTGGTGTTGTCAAGAATAATTTGGCATGGACTTTCCATTTTAACAGAAACTGAAGCTATAGATGCTGAAACTAAGTATTCCAATGGAAAGATCTTGAAAAATTAGGCTGATTAAAAAAAATAGCTCTGAAAACAGCTTTCGGATGAAGAAGTTATGGCTTTTTGAAGAAAATTTGTTGAAGATGTCGACGAAGTGCATGAATGTGCAGATAATAATGTTATATTTAAAAAGAATCTCCCCTCCCCTTTCCAAACTTAACCTAATTAGCTCACTTTAAAAAAGATTTTATGTGACCCACTTTTATAAATAAGTGAAAGTCACTTTTACAATGGTACTTTATGAGCTACCCACTAAATTGTAACTTAAATAAAAGATAAAGAGACTTTAAAATTATAAGTGACACACTTTTTATAATGGGTGAGAACACTTTTACATAAAATAACTTTAAAATATAAGATACATGTGTTTTTTGGAAAAGTAACTCAACAAAAAAAAAGACTTGAACCCAAGACCTCTATTCTCATAGAGTAACTTTGGACCAAGTGAGCTAGTTTAAAAGGTTAGTAATTTTTGGAAAATAGAAAGAGTTTTTTTTTTAGTCACTGAAGCTTTGGGATGCGTGCTTACTTGAAAAACTCTTTTTTCCTACAAAACAAAAAACCACACAACCCAACATGAACATGCAAAAAAAAAAAAAAAAAAACAAACCTTATGGCTTGAAGTTAGCTTTTACTGGAAACTAAATATTTTCCTCAATGTTTCTGATTTTCTGAGATCACACTAAGGTGTGGCGGAAAAGAGCATACGCATGAGAAAAATCCTTCTTTTCTGTTTTTGATTTGCCCAGATCTCACAGAGTTGCGGGGCAAAGAGCATACGTAGAAATGAAAGGTGTAGATACTTTAATAAAAAGCAGAGAGCTAAATAAACTGAAATAAACAGAGAGATGAATAACTAAAACTGCAAATAAAGACTGTATACCTCCAGATCTTAAAAATGACATAGCTAGGGCTACCAGAAACCTTTTCGCCTGAAATGAAAGGGGCTTCTCACTAGAACAGATGCTCCTAACACAATAGAGCAGTCATCTCAGCCTGGAAGCGTTAAGAAACAATAGATCTAAGACATGACAGTTAGATGCAGTTGTACCAGCTTCAGATTTGGATCACCAACAGATGCGGCCCTTAAATAGCTCTGATACCATGTAAGAATTTACAGGTAAGTTCCTCAGATAGAACACCAAAGGACACCGCTCACAAACAGATCACAGATGAATACACCAATATTCTTGAAGTGGTTAAAACCCTCAAAGAGGGAAGCAGTCCACGGCCTAAGCCAACGCGACCACTTCAGGCAATTTATTAATAAAGGAAAGAAAATTTACATAAGCTTCTCTCATAAACGGTTACCCTATAAATGACCGTCCATGCTCTTTAAATAGAGATCATGGATCAATCGGGTGTTAAGCCATGGATCAAGTGTCGGTAATACCGAAGAGAGAATGAATTGTCGGATCACTTCATGTCTAGAACATATTGTGATCGTCGGATTGTAAGTTACAAATGTACATAGTAAAGAAACACACTTTACCTAACTCTACACTAGACCAAGTTATACTTAACTATTTCTTATGTGTCGGAATATCCTAACACCCAGTTCTTTTGCATTCTATTATTTACAATTTGAACTCCTAATCTTCTATTTCCTTCCTCAACAACTTCTTTCTCTTTCCTTTCTTGTTGTCCAAATGAAAAAAATAAATAAATTGTTTTTTTCATGTTCTTCACTCTATCAAGGAACTGATTCATACTATCCTGGATTTATAATTTCTCCTTTATCCTTCTTTTGTTGTTTATACTCTTTTTGGAGTCTTTTTTCTACAAATGTCATACTACCTATGGAATTCAGCTCCATAGTTTATGTACTAAATCTTATTTTCTATTTACTCATCTATGCCTTTGTCATACAAAGCTCCATATCAATCTCATCATATGTTAGCCTCATCTCTCGTTGACCTTCATGCGTCCAAAGTGCTTCTCCAGTTTCTCCCTATAAGGCATATGAACTTTCTTCAAATGTGCCCACTGTCTCACATAAAATTCCTTCAGCTCCAAAGACTATTAACACCTCACCAAATGAACTTTCATGCGACCAATACTTCATATTTCCAAGTTGTATGTTCAATTTACATGTTTAAGGATGTTGAAACATGATTTATTTCTTGATCACCTATATTATTTTCTCATTAAAATGGAAATTTATCAATAAGTACTTTAGAACTTTTCGTAAATATTTAACCTCGATCATGCACAAATGATCAGTTACTTCAGCATTGCTATCATCCTTCACTATCACCTCATCTTCGTCATGGTATTTAGGCTCCATACTTGCATCATTACCATCTTGCATAACCCATTTAATGACCATATATACTTTATCATTTGAAGTATCTCCAAACCAATTTATGACTTTCTTCATGTCTTCATTTTGTTCAGAATATTATCTCATTTACATAATCTCCTCTTTGAATTTCCTCCCTTAGATATTTGTTACATCCATCTTTCCATTATTTCTATTACTAGGTGAAATATTCATGACTGTATCTATCCTTAAGCTTTGTTCCAAAGGTTTACTACTGTCTTTCTCCTCTTAGCTTTCTTCCTACTTCTCAAATACGTCATCTTGTAACTTCTCGTTTTTATCTTCAAATTTTGGAGTGATACCACTACTATCTAACATTCTTAGATACTTCGTATATCTGAATTGAACCATTTCTATAAACTTTGTGCAATCCTCATCAAACTTGGGATTTTATAACCATTCTTCTAGAAACTTTAACTCTTCTTCAAGTTTTGTTGAAGTCTTTTTAATTTTGGCCTTTTCCATGTATTCTTGAGGCAATTCTTCATCTTATTTCATGGAAGTTATGGTGCTTGTCCATCTTCATATCCTTCTTAACCTACACACACACACACAAATTCTTAGTTTCAAAATCATAAGATTATTGAGTTCCTATTGATGCTTGATGCTTGTCCATCTTCATATCCTTCATAACCTACATACACACACAAATTCTTAGTTTCAAAATCATAAGATTATTGAGTTCCTATTGATGCTTCTAGCCACATCTCATCATGCTTCAATCCAACATTCTTCAAATATTCTATGAGATATCTCATCTTCTAAATTCTCATTTTTTTTCTTCAAATTATAGGTTAATACCACTACTATCAAGCATTCTTAGATACTCCATATATTTGACTTGAACCATTTTTGTAATATTTATGTAGTACTCGTCAAACTTGGGATTTACTAACCATTCGTTTAAAATCTTTAACTCTTCTTCAAGATCTGCTGAAGCCTTTTTAATTTGGGCCTCTTCCAAGTCTTCATGAGGAAATTCTTCATTTTCTTTCATGGGAAGTTATGGTGCTTTTCTATCTTCATATCCTTCATAACTTGCATGTACACACAAATTCTTAGTTTCAAAATAATGAGATTCTTGAATTCCTATTAATGCTCTCCTTAATATATCCATATATATATATATATATATATTATATATATATATAATTGGGAGACAAGGGGTACAATTATAATAAAATGGGACCATGAGGGGCTTTAGCCTATATCACCATATAAAAATAGAAATGTAATCACTCAATATCTAGGGCTTAATAAGGGGTTTTAGGGTTAAAATGGGGGTTATATAAGGCTTAACACCCCCTCCACTTCAAACAAGCGTTGTCCTCAACACTTGAATAACTGTAAATGATTATGTAAGAATGAGTCCTCTTCCCATGTCATCTCTTCCACTGGTAGGTTCTTCTATTTGATGATGTACTCCACAATTGTGGGGTTACTCGGTTGCTTAAGCCTTGTTTCAATGATTCTACTTGTATTATTATTTTCCCTTCTTCATTTATCTCAGGTACACTTCTCAGTTGCAAATTAATAGCATGGTCATAGTCTAGACTAGGTGTAAGACACTTAGGGATTAATCCAAATACTTTTAGATGATTTTTGACATTTTTATGGAGATTCCCTGACATATATGATATTGACATTTAAACATTTAGTTAACATAATGATGCCATTACAACCAAGTGCCCCTTTTTGAGTAATATTGTCATTCCATTAGAGCTTATCACTTTAGAGGGTTTCCCTTAGATAACTATAATCTCAATCATTTCCTTTAGAGGTAAATCTTATGAAGAGATATTGAAAATTAAAGTTCATTGTTCCTAATGATTGTAACCATTAGATCCATAATACAACATCAACACTACCCATTTGTATTGCAATCATGGGATTGTCCAACAAATTCTCCCCCATATTGAGCTTAATACTATGCCACTTCCTTGAACAATATATGGTGCCTCCATTTGCAATCATTACTTGAAATTCTTGTGTTGGATATATGAAACAACTGAGAAGTCTTACTAATTTTTAATTAATGAAGTTATGGGTAATGCTTGAATCAATCAACAATGTTACCTTTTTCTTTTTGATGTATCCTTCTATCTTAAGGGTTTGTGGAGTAATGATGCCAACCAATGCATGATAAGATATTGTTGAAGTAGTCTCTTGTAGCTCTATATATTTTTATTGTTATAATCCTTTTTCTTCTTCCTCTTTAGAGTCAATGTAGAATAATTTCTTCTCACTGCATTTATGCCCCTTATTATACTTGTTTTCATAGTAAAAACACAACCCCTTTGCTCTTCTTTCATCCATTTGTGAAGGAGCTAACCTTGTTGATTTAGGAGAGGGAGCATGATATTTGCTATAGTTATTAGTAACTGATTTTCTAGTGGCCATATTTTTACTTTCAACTTTCCTTGCTAGACTAAAAGCATGCTCTAGATATTTAGGTTCAACAAGGCACACCTATGTTGGATGCTTTCCTTTAAAGTTCCCATAAATACGTCTATCTAATTATCTCCTAAAATATTCTTTGCTTTGAGACCTAACCTTTTGATTTGTTGAATGTTCTTTGTAACTAGACCTTTTTATTGAAGATTTACGAATTAACTAAAGAATTTACTGCTCTCAAAACCCCATAACGTGCTATTAATTCCTTTGTAAAAATGGTCCAAGATGTAATAGAATCATGTTTCCTTTCAGAAATCCATTGATACCATACATGCCAGTCTTGCTCTATAAACATGGATGCAACATTTAACTTTTGTAAGGATGTCACTTGGTGTAGATCAAAGTATTGTTCCATTTGAAATATCCATATTACAGGATCATTAACATCTAATTTCCTCATATTGATCTTCAGAATGTAATAGTTCCTTGGTGTTGATTTGAAGCCCTGATGATATGGATCTTGGATTGAAATTCACGATTGTTTTGCGATTCAACAATTGTGATCTTCAATTGTGATAGCATACTCCCCATATGGGATTGAATCTCAACACCATGCTTCTCTTTATGCCCCTATTTTCCTAGGAGCTCCACATCCCTTTTAAGAAGCCTCTCCAGAAGAAGATTATCCATGGTAATCATGGATTTTTGTATTTCTTCCTTATATTCATTCATCTTCTTTTATATTTCTTTCTTATTTTCATTCATCTTATTTTTTATTCCTTCCTTATTTTCATTCATCTTCTTTTCCATTTTTTTTTTTTAAGATTTTCCTGAAAATCTAATAAATCCACCTTTTTCAACATACTACCATCCATTTCATTATTTTTTCTTTATAATTGAGATAACCTAAATTTTAAGTCTTCACTTTCTTTATGAATCAAGGATGAGCCTTCAATAGATTTAATTGGTGTAGTAGCTTTCTTTGGAGGCATGTTTTTAAATAATTATAACACTCCTCTTTATCACAACTTTCAATCACCAAAGAAATGGGATCTTCTAATCAATAGCTAAGTCACTAGTAAGTTAGATACCTAATTTTGAGAATATCAGAATGGTTGAAATTTTATTGATATATCTTTGAGATCTGAACCATTTTGGATTTGGAAGTTTGTTGTAATACTTTGATATGTCTTTTTTACAATTCCATAAGTGTGAACTAAATTTGAAGTGCCAAGTGAAAGTTATGGTAACTTTCCCAAAACTTGCTTATTTTTGGCCTCTTCCCACAAGCAAACTTGTATAGTGTACTAGGTGTCCGATTCTTCAAATATAATTCTAAAATTTGTATATGAGGTACTTTTGTATGTATCCTAAAATCCTTGAAGATTTTACAGTATGAAAAGCACCAAGCAGGAGGATATAGCAAAACAAAAAGATGAATTATTTAAAATTTATTTCAAGGCTTTTCACAAACCTTAACTTTGATAGGGTATAACTCCAAAAATATATCGAACCAAATTGAAAATTGAACTAGATGTTTCCTAATATTTCTCCTTAATATGGTTCATGTTTCACTATTTGAAACATCATAGAAAAAATTATTGTGAAAATTCCAAACTGACCTATTGGAAACTGATTTCAAGAGTATTCAAGAACCTAAACTTTCTTAGATCATATATCTAAAATTATAGTGTACCAAGGTCTAAAATTTGAACTAGATGTTCATCACTATTTCACCTCAACATGGTCCAAGTTTCACGATCTAAAACCTCACAATTTTTTTTTTTTAAAATGGCAAATTGTCTTATTTGAGATAGATTTAAGGAGCATTTAGAAACCTTAACTTCCTTGGAACATATATTCAAAAATATAGTTAAACAAGATCTAAAATTTTAACGAGGTATTTCCTAAGATGCCTTCTAAATATTTTCCAAGTTTCACCTTTTGAAACGTCCCAAAAAAAGAAAGTTATCATGAAAATGCCACGATAACCTGTTTGAAGCAATAAAACCCTAGGATCATGAGCTATGATACCAAATGTTATAAACCTTACACCTCAAAAATGATAATAAATCAATAATTACAGTACACTTCGAGTGGGAAACATCCCTTTACTTGAATATAATGTACAAGAGGACCATGAGAGGTTCTATCATACATAACAATATAGTAATAAAAATGTAATCACTCAATATCTAGGGCTTAATAATGGGGTTTAGGGTTAAAACAAGCCTTATATAGGGCATAACAATGCATTACTCATCAAGCTTGGGATTTACTAACCATTCTTCTAGAAACTTTAACTTTTCTTCAAGATATGCTGAAGTATTTTTAATTGTGGCCTCTTATATGTCTTCATGAGGCAATTCTCCATCTTCTTTCATGGGAAGTTATGGTGCTTGTCCATCTTCACATCCTTCATAACCTGCATACACACACAAATCCTTAGTTTAAAAATCATAATATTCTTGAGTTCCTATTGATGCTTCTAGCTACATATCATCATGTTTCAATTTAACATTCTTCAAATATTCTATGAGATACTCTTTAAGTCTCTTGTCTTCCTTATCATAAGCTTGAAGCATTGGTCCTTGCTTTGGTACACAAAATATGAACTTATTTCTCCAAAAAATTCTTTCTACGCTTAAATTCCCTCAGTTTTATTTCTATTTTGACCCAAACATTCAATCTATGTGTCAATTTCCTTACATACAATTGCATAATAGGCTATTTAATTTTCTTTTCCAAATTCCACCCACATCTATGGTCTTTTACAATTTTCTTCAGCAACAACTTCATCATCCCATTGAGTTGTTCTTTTAACACAACTATTTCCCTTCCAAATTCTTCACCACTTATCTTCTTTTTTGCAATTGCCTTAGCATCTTCTCTCATCCTACTATGGATTTCTTCTAAACTCTTTACTTGACTATCCACAATCTTCTCTATATCTTTGTTTGTTAGTTTCTCCATTCTTAAGAGTGAGCTACAAATAAGCCCCTATAATAACAAGCCTTTTCACCATGCTACACAATACCTCAACAAGATTTTTCCTAAACTTGGCCTTTTAGTACTTCTGGTCCTTGCACTAGAACCCTTTGAGCTTCCTATGCTCCTCTAGGCTTCTACAGTCTACTTCACACTTTCCTCCCGAGAACTTCCACTATTCTTCTTGCTCTCAATCACCAACTAAAAGTTATTACAACTTTGTTGTAAGTTTTTTCCACACTTTTCCTCCCTATGCTGCTACAGGAATAAAACAAAGTCACTTCTACTAGAGTTAATTGTAAAACATATTCACTATGTTTACCTATAAGATCTCATTGCATATGTATCATCAAATCGTCTTCATGGTTTCATGCCTCAATGGATTGTATAAGATGGGCAAAATTTCTTAACTATCTACGCATTATATGCTCCTAAATGAAGACTTTGACTAAGCTTATCCTTCTAGATGCTTATTTATATGCTTATGATAATCCCATCCTCTTACAAGTATTTACTTTCTTAGCTTACAATCTTAACTACAAACCCAACCTTTAAACAACTATTACATTATCCTCTAGACAAAAAGAAGGGAACCTACTTCCTTTGGTAAATTTTTCTGTTTGACCTTCTAGAAGCCAAGAGAGTCAACTTTATGAGATGCTCCCACACTATACTTCAATGATGCAAAATGAATGGACTCCTATTCATGAGTCTTTTATCTACTTCACTCCACCTCCCATGCTTTATGATGTTATTGTTCACTTTCTTGGCTATATTTTTACTCTATTACTACTTGAACTTCTCCAATATCCCATACTTTACTTTATTTCCATTTATCTACCTTATTTCAACAAGTTCTTTCATCAAGTTGTGCCTTACTAGTTAACATCTGCTTCATTGGATTACTTGCACTTAGTAATCTCGCCCAAATGTATCCATAATTCTTCTACCTTAATGCCTGACTTTGATATATTATAATATATCCAACTACTTCACATTTGTTGTTTTAGCTCTTTGTGGTTGTTGACATCTCCTTGTTTTCAATTCTTCTATTGTCTTGAACTCCCTCATGATTGTCTTTAGATGTCAAAACATACTTTTGTCCATGCACATAGGGCTCCTTTTCTATGGCGTCATCTCAGTAATGTACTAATATGAGAGAGTTATAATAACTCTTCCTCCTTCCAAAATCCTTGAGACATTTAGCTTCTTTCTTCATTCTCTTGTTGCTTTTTGGAAGATTGCTCACTTCCATCTCTTTTTTCACTTGCACAAAATACATATACATCGAAGAAACTAACTTGTTTTCCATCATGTTCATCAATCCACCATGAAATAGATTTCTAGTCCTCCTCATTTTTCTTCACATATACACAACTTATTATCTCTTTCATATAGGCTTCCTTTGGAATCCCTAGTTCTTCTACAATTTTCTTGTTACAACTTGAACTCCCAATCTTCTTATTTCCTTCTTATACAATTTATTTTCCTTTCCTTATGTCCTCCAGTCTATATAGAACCAAATTCACGGTATCCTAGCTTTATGATTTCTCCATTATCCTTCTTTCACTATTTATACTCCTCTTCTTGGGGTCTTTGTTCTACAAGTGTCATACCACCTCTTGAAATGAACTCCATATTTTCTATAAAACTATCCTTTTCTATTTATTCGTCTATGCTTTTGCCACATAAATCTCCATATCAAACTCACCATGCATTAGACTCATCTCTTGCTGACTTTCATGCATCCAAAGTGTTTCTCTAATTTCTTCCTATAAGGTGTATAAAATTTTCTCCAACATGCTCAAACAATGTAAACTTTGAAATGGGAACTGATACGATTACTCCTTTCGTAGAGGTAGCAAAAGAGTGATCCAATTTTGAAAAGTGGTGATGTAGAATACACATATTTTTTTTAGCATAGTTTTTGACACTTTTTATTTTATTTATTTTTTATGTACATTAGTTTTTAGAATGTTAGTGATTTGCATGCTGATTTTAAAAAGTGCTGATTCTGCATCAGACCCTTTTTTTAAAAGACCTATTTTTTGACTTTAAATTTTCTAATGTATTAAATGTGAATAATTTTTTTCCTAAATTTAACAATTTTTGAAGTGGTTTTCCTCTTCATTTTTTTTTTGTAGTGAGTTTTTTATTTTTTTACATAGTTAAAGAAGAAGGTCGATATTTTAAAGTTTCGATATTCTAGATATTTATATATCTGTATTAATTTTTCAATGCACATTAAATAATTGTCTCTAAAAAACAATAATTTTTAACAATTGACATAAAAATAACCATTTTTAACATAAATATAACTAAAAAATTACCATTTTGATAATTTTTTTGCTAGAAATGACATTGTCAAAATCACAATTTTTATAGGAAAAATTTAACAAAAATGGTTATAATATATTATATATATATATATCTATATTATATATATATATATATATATATATATATATAATATTAAAATGAGTTGCATGTCAAAAAATAATAATAATCACAATTTTTTTTCAAAATTCACATAAAAATTAAAGCGAAAATCACATAATACAAATATTGAACACATAACAACATTAATTGAATGCTTATTCTGCTCATAAAATGTCAAAGTCAAAAGCCTCACAAGTATAACTAATTAATAGTTACAAAAAATGAGCTTGATTTCCAGACATAACTTAAATTTAATCAACAATATCACATAATTCAAACTCTTCATCCTCTAGAGTTTCGTCATTGTCTTCTCCCACAATATTTTCTGCTTCATTTTGCTTGTTTCCTCTTCTAATGGACCTATGATGTTTGCGAATCTCCCAATGTATGTCTTTCGAATCATTCTATGTAATGGTGGTTGAGGTTCCTTTGCCTTTTTTGCCACATGTGTTTCACTAAAATCCCCTTTCTTCAACCCAATTTCTTGCATTGCATTTGAGAGAAATTGAAGAGCATTAATTCTTTGCTGAATAAATTTGCATTGTACTGGATCTTTTTCAATGGCAATGCAATTTCTTCTTTTTTGTAGGCAACATCCTAGTGTTGTACCTAAATATCAATCACAAAAGAAATAATGAAGTAAATTAGTATAATGACATATAAATTAAGAAAGAAGATATTGAAATTCAATTCTATGTAATAAAACTCACCTGAGCCAGAAAAAAATCCAAAATCCAATCTCCTTCATTTGAACATATGTCTAGAAGATAGTTAATCAATGACTGTGGTTTTTGATAAATGTTAACTATCTCTCCTTTTGATTCTTTGTCTTCATATGTTAGTTTTTTCACAACAACATCATCAACCAGTACTTGGCTATGACTCTTTCCATCTACTTGATTAAAAATCATAGACATATAGCTATCATCTTTTTCTCAACTATCAATATGGATGGACACACAATCATTTATAAATGGTTGATCTTCACGGTTATGAAGATTTGACTTTTGCCTGTAACATGAAATAGTAAAAGTTCAATTAACTTGTACATAAATGAATTTTTTAACATTAATCAAACATACATTTTCAACGTCTTACCATGTAAGCTACATCTTTGAGTTTGTTTTCCCCTTGAAGCTTGACAATAACATTGCCAATCGTGTCTCTGAATGAAATGTCACAAATCTCCATAATGGTGATGATGTGATTTCTACAAATCCCGCAAGCACTTTACTAAGAGCTTGATAAGTATAAGAGTCACTATTATAGTCAATGTTTGGGATATTGAAACCATGGGGAATATCTGCAATAACTAGAAAATAATCCCTTTTAGGAATGAGTTTAGCAATGTCTTCACAGTTGCCTTGTATTACTTGATATTGAATAGTGTCAAGCCCATTCCAAATGAAATGAGTAAGAGTTGGATCAAGTTCAACATTCTTAAGATGTTGTTTTTTCAGTCTTTTGATCTTAATTTTTTCAACAAAGGTTCTGAAACTATCTGGCGCTCCATTTTCATCCTTCCTCATCTTTAATAAAACAAACAAATATATGTATAATTTATAAAATAAAAATAATATACAGATGAATAAAAATGAATGTATAAATCAATATACATTTTTAAAAGAAAGATAAGAATCTTTTAGTGTTGATGTAGAACTTGAATCTGGATAGTTGTGTTTAATGCCATCCTAACTATCTTCATTCAAAAATTTAACCATTTATTCTTCTATTTTCATGTAAACTTTGTGACTGAATAAATAAAGTAAAAAAATGTTAATATAATAATATGTATAAAAAATACTACCAAGAACAATATGTTATATTTAAAAGAAAATCATAATCTAGAAATAAGTAAAAATAATTCAACAAACTTACTTTTGAAATTCCTCAAACATTTCCTCCAATGATAATTTCCTTGACCTCACACGACATGATATTGCTTTGAAAAGTTTTTCATCCTTCACTCCTTGCATTATCTTCTTGAAGCTGCTTCATTTCAGGACCCGATTTACTGTTGCTACATATCAATGGTTTAGACCTTTTGATCTTCTTGTTTTTAATGTCAATGCTCTCCCACATGCTAAAAATCTCATTAATAAATTCCCATATCTCTCCAGTTCTAAATGCCAACTGGAAAATGTTATCAATACCTCTAAATATATTAGTATTTACTATGACGCCTTTTTAATTGACTTTCTCCTCAATTTGATAGCCTATTTCCACACAACATTCCTTTCAGAAATCTAAAATAACATTTATCTTATCTCCACCACATTTTTCTTCAAATTGACTATGAATAAATCTAACCCTTTGGATAAAAGCCATAGACATCCTATATTCATTATCTGAATTATGATCCCATGCCAATAAATTTGCTTCTGTATCTGATAAACCAACATAAATGATACATTTCATTGTTTCAAAATGTGGGTTATTGGGATATTCCTCCATCAATTGCCTTTGATATTCTACAGAATGGTTCCTCCCAAGCACATAATAACTGTATTCAAAACATTTTGACTTATCAAATGAATTTTTGTTTGGAACTTGAATTGGATCAACAAGAAACACATAATTAACCACATGAGCATATGGATTGTACCTCATCAATGTCTTCAAGTTGTGAAGATGCAGGGGGTGTGGCTTTCTGATTTGATATTTACTTTGTCCTTCACTTGCCTTATAAACTTGTCTCACATTACGCTGAAATGTACGACCACCCTCAATTATGTTTCTCTTTGGTAAGTTCTGTCGAATGACATTTTGCTTTGTTTTAGTAATGTCATCCTCTAAATCAACTCCTAGTGTAATGATTTCCCTTTTTTCTTTTGAAGTTTCACTAGGATCTTCACTGTTGGTAATGACTACTTGAGAATGTTCAACTTTAATTTTCTTCCTCCTAACATTCTCATCATTAACTAGAACAGAGACATTCGTGAGCATTGTTACTTTTGATCTTTTACGACTCTTATCCTTTCTAACATCAGTTCCAATGTCATCCTTAGTAACGGCAACATATTCTTCAATGTCAGTTGCAACTTCCTCATCTTCAAAAGTTAACTTGTCTACCTTTGTTAGATTTATCCATTAGAAGCTTTTTTTTTTTGATCCCTTGGATGTAGTTTTGGAGCATCATGGATTACTACTTTTTGCTTATTTTCCATATCTTCTTCTGACCCTGAGTAGAAACTGGTCAACATTCATAGTATCATGCTCTATGAAATGAATGTCTCCCAACATAATTGAAAGACTTTCAACAAAATTCTGTCAAACAAAATATCATATGTCAATAAAAACTAACTTATAAGAATATAATGAGATAGTTACAATAACGCAAAACACAAATATAAATAACAATACTTATGATATCTTGTGCAATCTCATTTACGAATTATTTAGACAACTTTGTAGATACCTCTCTCCTGTCATACAATGAATATGATAACTGATATTTAATCCTGTCATGTGACTTGGGCAGTTTTGTAAGTATATAAACAACTTCAGTGTCCGGTACCAAACACAAGTCTATGACCTTTCCCAACACCTCAAAATTCCACTATCATTAGGGATATCAACATATAAATATATCTGAACATCTTTGCCTTCTCTTTCTTTCACATACCATATATTTTCTATAAGTTTCACTTCTTATTTCTTCTATTATGAAATCGTCTTCTTATCGTTTAAGGGACTTGATAGATTTATAGCCATTAGCTCTGATTTGGTTCATTCAACAATGCTTTTTGAGGATCCACCTTTAGTTTTTAGCAGTCTTTGTTCTAGAAAGATTCACATAAATATTCTTTGATGCCATTTTCCTGCAAAAAAATACACATATATAAATAAGTAAATTACAAAAAAAATATAGCTTAAATTAACAAACAAAACGATAAATGATAAATAATTTTGTAAAACATAACCATTAAAAAAAAATTAAACAAAAAAAAGAAATTAAAAAAATGCAGCCCCCACCCGCCCCACCCTAGCGGCCCAACAACTCGCTACCTCAATAAGGGTTGGGCGCTAGCCCCCCACACCATCCCAGCGGCCCAACAACCTGCTGGGGTGGGGCGGGGGGGCTAGTGCCTCCACCTCCGCCCCACCCTAAAGGGCCAGCCGGGGGGGGGGGGGTAGCGCCCATCTCCCCACCCCACCCTGGTGGCCCAACGACCTGCCGAGGTGGGGCGGGAGGCTGGGCGACCAACCCCCACTCCCCTCCACCCATGGGCCTGTTGGGGCCGCCGGGGAACACGAGCGGGCCCACCACACCCATTGCGGACGTAGTGGGTAAATATGTCTCATCTAAATTTTTAATTTCTTAAAAAAAATTAAATTTGATTAAACCTATTGAATTTTAAAACTTGCACACAACAAAATAGAAACTAACCTTTCAAATGCGATAATCTTTTGTTGAATATGTTGTTGATAGAAATGTAGTTGCTCCACAAATTCGCTCCAAGTCTTTTAACGAACCTCGAAAAACTTTGATGTGATGTGAGGAATAGTGATAATGAAATTTATTTTATAGCAAAATTTACAGAATTGTTTTACCGCACAGTTAATGTGGGACTAATTTGTTTTTATAAAAATTTTAACATGTAAATTTTATTATGACGATATAGGAAACTATGATAAAACGAACATTACAGAATTGTTTTATCGCATGGTGAATGTGGGATTAATTTGTTTTTATAAACACTAACATATGATTCTTGTTATGGTGATATAGTAAATTATGATAAAACGAACATTACGGAATTGTTTTACAGCATGATGAATGTCAGATTAGTTTGTCTTAGCAGATATTTAATTTTTTTTTTTCAATTCTTTAGTAAATTATTATATAGTTTAAATAAAAAATTAATTAAGGTAAAAGATTTAGTTTACAATCTTAATTTAAATATTTAGTTTAAAAGATTTTATTTCATAAGAAAGTTTTAGTTAAAATCTTTCAATAATTTGTAGAAGAAAATTATGGAGGAAAATACATGAAACAAAATTTTTGGAGGGAAAAATTTCAGCGAAATTTTTTGGGGGGAAACTTTGGAGGGAATTTTTCATTCTTTAAGCTATATATTATCATTATGAGAGAATGCATTTGTATCATTCAATCTCTTCTGTTTGAAAGGCATGGATTCTTCTGATAGTGAAGTTTTGCTTTGTGAAGCATCAACATCTTCGTCGAGTAAAAACTCTATTCATATTGATGAGTATAATGGAAATTCTTCCACTAACAATAGAGAGTTAAATCTTCCACTTAGTCCTAATCCTAAGAACTATGAGAGCAGCACTGATGAAAGACAGGATGAAGAATTGCAAATAAATAAAGAGTCATGGTTTCCACTTAGTCTTAATCCTATGGACTATGAGAGAAACAATGATGAAGAGCATGATGAAGATTTTCAAATAAATAAAGAGTCACAGTTTCCACTTAGTCCTAATCTTATGGACTATGACAACAACAGTAATGAAGAGCATGATGAAGAATTTCAAATGAATAGAGTGTCACGGTGTCCAGTTAGTCCTAATCCTATGGACTATGAGAGTAACAGTGATGAAGATCATGATGAAGAATTTCAAATGAATAGAGTGTCACAGTGTCCACTTAGTCCTAATCCTATCGACTATGAGAGCAACAGTGATGAAGAGCATGATGAAAAGTTTGGAATGAATAGAGTGTCACGGTGTCCACTTAGTCTTAATCCTATGGACTATGAGAGCAGCAGTGATGAAGAACATGATGAAGAATTTCAAATGAATAGAGTGTCACAATGTCCACTTAGTCCTAATGCTATGGACTATGAGAGCAACAACAATGAAGAACATGATGAATCAATTCAAATGAATAGAGTGTCACAGTGTCCACTTAGTCCTAATCCTATGGACTATGAGAGCAACAATGATGAAGAGCATGATGAAAATTTTAAAATAAATAGAGAGTCACAGTTTCCACTTAGTCTTAATCCCATGGACTAAGAGAGTAGTAGTGATGAAGGCGAGGATGAAGAATTTCCAATAAATCGAGAGTCACAATTTTGAACTAGTCCTAATCCTAAGGACTATGAGAGCAGTAGTGACAAAGGACATAATGAAGCACTTAGTCCTAATCCTAAGGACTATGAAAGCAGTAGTGACGAACGACAAGGTGAAGATTTTTAGTAAGTAAAGAGTCACATTTTTTACGTAGTCCTAATCCTATGGAATATGAGAGAAGCACTAACAATGCACATGATGAAGAATATCCAATAAACATTGAGTCAAATTTTCCATTTAGTCCTAATTCTAAGGACTATGAGAGTAGCACTGAAGAAGGGAAAGATGAAGAATATCCTCTAAGTCAGAATTTCAAAATCATAGATGATCATAGTGAGGATAACATTCCTCATACGGATGATGACAATGTTTATACAAATGATGATCCAATGATGGAGATGTTGCTAGGAAATATCGTATCGAGAAGTAGGAACAAACCTTTTCGTATCAATCCAAGATGTAACTCTAGTTATACAAGGGGTAGAGCAGAATATCTGACGAGAAGAAGTTCTATCAATGCTCTCATTTCAAGTGAATGTTGTGAAAAAGATTGCTTGAAACATATGGATTTCAAGTTTGCATTAGAGAAAAGGAAGAGATATTTGTCAATGAATAAAAGCATGCAAAATTCATATTTAGTGGGGTGCATGGCATCTACATTTTTAGGTTATGATTATCATATTGGTCTTTATTTATCTGTAGAAAGGATTTCAAAATGTTTCATTCAATGGGTAATTTTCGTCTGTCAAGGATCCAAGAAATTTGGAAAAAGGATCCCACATTTTATTGGAAAATTATATATTTTTTAAAATTAATCTATTTTCATTATTAATAATTTCATCATATCATCACCATATTATAAGCATGAATTATTTCTTCATATTGGAATGATTTTGAAAATAAAGAATCAAAGAATAATCTTCCCTCGAGTTTTAATGGTCAGAATTGAGCATACAAACATGATTCCACTAGGTAGATGGACATGGAAGATATGAAACAAACAAAGATGCAAAGTCCAAGAGTAGAGAAAACTTTGCTCGAAGGAGATGAATGGGCATTGGAGCTTCAACAAGATTTTGTTGTGAATAAAATCCATGCATGTGTTTCAATTATGTTCCTTAAGAACTAATGCACATACAAAAAACAACATCAAACAAAACATCTTGAGGAATCTGGTGCAACAAACAGAAGCCCTAGAAAATAGACACTAAGTAGAGAAACATAATGGAAACACGACTGAGGAAATCACAAGCTTGAGTAGGGAGTATATCTCACAAGCAATAGAGAGCACTTAGGCTCTCATATCATAGATAGACTCACTAAATTGAAAGAGACATAAGATAAATGTTAATGTATTTTTTATTCATACACATAAATACATATTTAATGACTTTTATACATATGATACATATATACGTTAGTGAGATGCATTTCTTATTCATAACATACACATAAGTATATTATTTAATTACCAACATCTTTTGGACTTTGGAAGCTTATTCATTTTCCTTTTCAAGTGAATATGACAAATTACATAATTCCTAATAATTACATTTCCAACAACTAATAAAACAAAGGTTATGTTAATCAATTCCAGAAACATTACTTGTCCCATTTTTTTTTATTACTAACAAACCATGGGAAGTTTTTTCATTTAAATATTTCAGAGCCTCGAGAAAAAGATTAATGGAGGATGGAAAGCGTATTTTAGCCTTGAAAACAATTGTAAACCATAGACTTCTAGTGTTTCTAGAAAAAAACAAAACAATTGCAAACCATAGACTTCTAGTGTTTCAAGAAAAAACAATTCTCTTTGAGACTCATGTTACTACTATTATTTTATATGGATGTGAAGTTTTCCACTACAACGTCTCAATAATTTGATAACAAACTTGAAAAATCCAAAAGCATTAATAATTTTTACAGAAAATTTGAATAAGTAAAATTGTAAATAATTATAATACAATGACTAGATTTTTTTTTTTTTTAAGATTATTTTTAAATGTGTTATAGACATAGTTGTCTATATGTCATTGGTTTACAAAATGGTAAACAACACCCTTTAGACTAATATTTATATGTTGAATATATAGATAGAATGATATGCATAAATATAATAAAACTTAGTTAATGCATTTAGAGAAGTAAGATGTAATGTCCATGCCTAATTCTCATGTGACTATTGGTATAAGCTAACCACACACACACACACACACACACACACACACACACATATATATATAGGAAGTTAAGTAAGGTTGTCTTATATCCACTATCATAAAGGGAGGAAAGCCTATTGTGGCTAAAAAAGAATTGTAAATAATGAAAATTTGATGCAACTTAAAAAGGAAACTACTCTTTGAGACTTTGTGTGTTTTTTTTTTTTTTTTTTTTTTTTTTTTTTAATCTGAATGGATGCGATTTTGGGGTGCAACATCTCTAAAAAGAAAGCTAGAAGATTGAAAAGTCCACAAATCATTTGATACTTATAAACCTTTGAATCAAAATCTCTTACACCCTTTCCTATTCTTCTCAATATGTTAGCCTTTCTCCCATTAAGAGTATGGTTCTAACTAGCTATGTAATCTACATGCATAAGATAATTAACATGAAAGATATTGAACTTCCTAAAAATTCTTCAAACTCCTATCCGCATGCAAAGTAAGAAGAGATGTTAGCAAAAAGATGCCAAATTTTAACTAAATTATCAGAGTATTTAGTACTAAGTGCCTGGTAACCCAACATATGATAAGGAGAAAAACCTAGTGTTTGAGAAGGTTATATTGATGGAAAGAGGATTGATTGAAGGGGGGCTAAAAGTGTGGAGCTCTCATGCATTTTTATAGTAAAGAAGAACTTGGATATATAAACAATGATTTTGATGGTTGAAGATGGGCTTTAGAAGACTAATGAATAAATTTTTTAAATAAAACATGAAGAATATATGTGAAATGTTGAAATCATAATGCGTATATCCTTGTGCCTTGTTGTATTTGAATTCGAATTTGGTAACTATGTTTCAAGACATAATTAAATTAAACTTCAAGTTCAAACAAATTCTTAATAAATTTCATTTGTGTCTGTATAAATTCATTGAAATTCAAATCATATTAATTTTCTTGGGATTAAAAAGTAAGCAAAAACCCTAATTATATCTTCTAATTGCATAGAAAAACTCCTTTTTCATATCTTTCCTCCCTCTTAAGATTGCGTATAATTCCTTTTGTACTCTAATCTAGTGTATATTCCTTTTGAACTCTAATATGATTGCCATAATACAATCTATGAAAACTTTGGATGTTAAAATAATAATTTTACGTATTATTGGGATATATCTTTATATAATAAGACACACATAAATTAATTTAGTAGTAAATTATTTGGCAATGGGATAGCAACATGTTATCAATATTATGGATTTAAAAAAAATATTGATAATATTGATAATGTATTCATAGTGAAACTAATGGTTAGAGTAACCCAAAAATACTTTTGAATAAGTAAAATTGTAAACAATTATAATATAATGGCTAGAAAAACAAATTATGATACAAAGGAGATTGAAGAAAAACATGTCATTTTAACATTATTATTTTTCTAAAGATTCTTTTTAAATGTGTTATAGACATAGTTGTCTAGATGTCATTGGTTTACAGAATGGTAAACAACACCCTTTAGACTAATATTTATATGTTGAATATATAGATAGAATGATATGCATAAATATAAGAAAACTTAGTTAATGCATTTAGAGAAGTAAGATGTAATGTCCATGCCTAATTCTCATATGACTATTGGTATAAGTCACACACACACACACACACACATATATGAAGTTAAGTAAGGTTGTCCTATATCCACTACCATAAAGGGAGGAAAGCCTATTGTGGTCTTGAAAAGAATTGTAAGTCAATGAAATTTTGATGCTACTAAAAAAATAAACTACTCTTTGAGACTTTTTTGTGTCTTTTTATCTTATATGGATGTGAATTTTGGGGCTACAACATCTCTAAATAACTAGCTAGAAAGACTGAAAAATCCAAAATAATTTGATAACTTATAATCTTGAAATCAAAATCTCTACACCCTTTCCTATTCTTTTCAATATGTGAGCCTTTCTCCCATTAAGAGTATGGTTCTAACTAGTTATGTAATCTACATGCATAAGATAATTAACATGAAAGATATTAAACTTCCTAAAAATTCTTCAAACTCCTATCCACATGCAAAGTAAGAAGAGATGTTAGCAAAAAGATGCCAAATTTTAACTAAATTATCAGAGTACTTAGTACTAACCTTGAAAAAAGATATATTGAGATTTTAGAACACATTAGGGTGAAATTTGATGTAGGAGCATCTTGCATTATCATAAATATATGTCTTTAATTTTTTCTAAGTAAGTGTTTAGGAAATACTAGATTGTGTAAATTCTAAAAAAAATATGTAATCTAAATTGATTGTATCTTTTTAGAATATAGTTAAGATGGGTTCCTAACTTTAAGAGGGTTCCTCTCAACTTCCTCCAAATATATAAGAGAGGAATTATCTCTTAAAAAATAAATATTTTTCCTTCCCCCAAAATAAATAGTGATGTAATGCATTTGCGAGGTGAGCAAGGAAAGTTCCAAGCTTCATAATTAAACAGAGGTTTGTTTGAGTAATATGTGGGTTTTGTTTGCATTTAATTATGTTAGTTACATCATTTAGGTATCAAATCCATTTGAGGGTTGCAAGAAGCTTTTGTATCATTGTGTTTCTACAAAAAATGAAGAGAGCATGATTTGAAACATTGCATAAGGATGGACGTTGCTAGGTTAGGGAAGAGAATGAATGAGCTTCCAATGTGCAACGAGACAAAGGGGAAATTAGCTAAAGTAAGTGAAAAGAGTAAATTTGTAGAAAAAGAGAGAAACCAAGTATTTGAGAAGTGCCTAGTAACACAACATATGATAAGGAGAGAAACCTAGTGTTTGAGAAGGTTATAATGATGGAAAGAAGATTGATTGAAGGGGGGCTAAAAGTGTGGAGCTCTCATGCATTTTTATAGTGAAGAAGAAGGTGCAAATGGGAGATATCAAGTTATGACAAGCTATAACATCATTATCCAAATCCCGAAATTTGTTATTGGCTCCTTCTTTGCCATGATTCTCTAGATTTTGAGCACGCATATGAAATAATGAATGTGTAAATATCATCGAACAACCCACATGTTTTTGTTTTCCTCCTAACCATGGAAACAAAAGTGTTGGTGGGAAGAAATATTTCAACTTTAGGATTTCCAGGTTAGATAAAGATGATTTGGAGGAGTGTTTGAGGAGATGTGTACGGATCTTGATCACTATTAATGTAATTGAGAGTGAATAACATAGATAGGGGGTCGTGAATTGGTTAGCCATGATTCAAAGAATTGAAAATAATGATCAATCCTAAGGCACAAGAAGTATTTTTGAAGCTACATATGAGGAGCTAAGGTATGGAGAGAAAATATTGGAGCATAACCACTCAAACATGCACAAAAAGGATAGTGTGAAGGATGAAATATCAAAGCTAAATGTTTTGTCATTAAATAAAAAGTAGGTCGTTCCTATGATTCTATACAATAGAGTAGGAGAGGTCAAGATACCCATTCACATTGGGTAATTGAAATGAAGGAATTTTGTTATTTTTATTTAATTTGGTAATTTTTCATATGTTTAAGGTTTTTACGGTTTAGGAAGTTGAAAACTAGAAGAAGGTGGTTTACAGACTTATTGTTGAAGACAATGTAACTAGGTTCGGTCTTCATAATGAGACAAGTCAATGATGTAAATAGTATCTAGCAAAATATTGTGTAAACTTGAATCAAGGGTTTCGTGATAAAAAATGTATTTATCTTTGTAGCTCTCATTATGAGCTCTAGGTGATAGGTTGTGTCATTAATGTTTACACTTGAAATGTACGAGTATGACTCCAAGATGAAGGTTAGAATCACATGGCAAAAATTCCTTCAAAAAGCAAGATCAAAAGAGCTGCTAAATGATCCCTCCAAACGAATGCAAAAGAAATAATATATTTTCGGTATATATATATATATATATATATATATATATATTATATATGAGTCGGCTTCATATCATATTCACGTCGGTTTCATAATCATGTTTAGGTCGAATTAAGGTATGGCATGTCAGCTTAATGAATAGCCCTCATACGCTATAATAGAGGCCTCTCCTCATCTATTTGAAGACAATCACAACAATGAATTTGGTCTCCACATCTATGCAAAGAAGACTGTTTATAAGTGCGAGGTAATGGTGAAGGAGCCGTAGATATGATAGCCACAGAGATACTCTCTCACGTACGAATCTAGGGCATCTATCTCTTTTCTCTATTTGACAAGAAAAAAATACTCGGTCTTGAGTCTATCTGAATGGCCGAATTATTCGAGGAATAGTGACAAGATAAGCGAGGCTATGGGAGAGCTAGGAGAGCCCTAAATCCTCTACATGAGCAAGGGTTCTGGCCATAGTTAGTGCTGCATGACAGACCTATGCATTCCTCATGAAAGCAGATTGATGCAATTTTGAAAGAACTCAGTTGTGTATCAAAGGAAAGACCCAACCCATGCGAAGGGATAAAAGAGGCTTCAAGTATTTGTGAGCACTCACGTTCTAAGGAAAAGTATCATCTTCAGAACTGCAGTAAAAGAAGAAAAACAGTCTAAATCAAGAAGTCATATCGTCTTGAAGAAAACAGTTTGATAAGTGATCTCTTCCGTGTAAGAGGAGATAGGAGGAAGAAGAAAAGGGCAAGAGAGATGAACCTACCATCTACAGTTGCAAATATGATTCATGTTGCAGCTAAGCAAAGGACAATAGTAAGAGAAGATTCTAGCCTTGATCTTGGAGTCACTTGGTCTCAAGGGTCTTTGTATTGGTCTTGGAAATTTTGTCAAGAGAAGAAACTATAAGAAGAATTACTGTGGGTTTCCTCTCAGGTTTGGAGAGGCTTTTCCCTCGCTGCTACCCATATCTTGTGTCTTTATTCTTTTGTTTATCATGCATGATAGTTGGTTGATGAAGTTGATAATCACTAACATATAAAATATCTTGTTTGAATAAATATAAAGGAAAATTTACTTCATAAGCAATTATCAATATAGAGAAATCATTAACTTCTCAAGCCCTCAGATTTCTCAACATGGTATTAGAGGGATGGTAGCAGATCAAGGAAGGGATGATAAAGAACTTTAAGGAAGAGGCAAGGCAACTGAATTTGAAGGCAAAACAAGATTCAAAATTCAGATCCACATTCTGCAACTCCAAGATCTATCAAAGTGAGGAATCTATAATACTCTTACTTCGGTTAAACAACAGATCCTCAAGGATAAGGAAAGAAGATCTCAGGTTCCGTAGCAGTCAAGTGTAATCAAGCTTCCTCAAGCTCCTTCAAGGCAACCATCTAAAGTCAAACTTCAAGGATCATTACATCAAGTAAGCATCTTATTGATTTGAGAAAATCTAATCTTGAAAACGATGTCTTCTTGCAAGGAAAGCAATAAGTTAGTTGGAGTTGCCAACTTCCTTTCTTGGAAGAAGAGGACTAATCTCACTTTGAAAGAACAAGAAGTTATTAACTATGTACAAAAGAAAAGTGCCACTCCTTCTGATAGTCAAGAACTAGCTAAGCATAACAAGAACGAAGTGAGACCTCTAAAGATTCTCGTAGAATCCATCAAAGACTCTTTGATTCCTCATGTAGCCAAGCTTGAAATAGCCAACGAGATCTATGACAAATTGATAGATTTATTCTCCGTTAGCACCGCAGGGGAAGGGATCTTGCTGAAGAATGAATTATACAAAATGAATATCAACAAAGAAGAAGGTATAACTTCATATTTCATGAGGGTATCTGAAATAAGAGATCAGTTGCAGGAACGAGGAGAAATCATGTTTGATCAAGAGATGACTGCAATAGTGCTGAATGCATTACCCGATGATTCGGGAAACTTTACAACAAGCATATGGGTCAAGAAGGAGGCATCCTTAGTCAATGAGCTATGGGCAATATGAAAAGTGGAAGAAGGCTGATTAAAGGTCAAGGAAGATATTTCTGTTGGATCTAAAGAGATCTAGTCACCAAAAAAATCCCAAGAAAGACATGTCAAAGATTCAATGCTTTGAATGCCACGTATATGGACACTACTGAAGAGATTGTTCCAAGCGAAAGAAGAATGGAAAGAGGAAATATGAAGCAACTCATGTTGCTGAGGAAACAAAAGACAATGAAAAGAAGACAAAGAAGGAGGAGCCTGAGGATATTTATTATGATTAAAAGATCACCTCTTGTTTTTCTTTCATAGGTCTTAGTTAGCATAGCATGTTATGAATCAGGAACATTCCTATGCGTTGTTTAAGTAACTCTTTTAGAGAATGAATTGATTATGGATTTGGTAACATCCATGGATGAACTATTGATGAATGAGGATATGTTGAATCCTCTGGAAATACTATTAATGGTTATGATTAATGTACATTGTATTTCTTTATGCAAGGACCCTAGGTAGAAATGAAATTGTTATGTGTAGGAAATTTTAAGATGAGAACATATTGGTTCTCCAAATCTTTGAAGAATTTCTATAAGCAAATATCCTCTATAAAGAATCTAGGTCAATGGTACTTATCATCTACATTGCAGGTCAAAGATCCCTCAAGAAGTCCACTACAAGAATCATGATATGATTCAAGAAAAATGAGGTATGTGTATTTTGTTTGATATTATAATATCATATTACATGGTTGCAGGTAGCATGGATCAATCATGATCAAGAGATTAAAGGATCTCCTCCTATGAAAGGTTTAAAGATGAAATCAACATAATGTATCCTCACATGGAGTATGAGGTAGTTGACTACAATCAAGAAACTATGCTTGGAAGCCCCTGGGAATGAAAGGTGTAAGGATGGTCGAGATCATGAGATATGCAACCATGATGGAAGCAATCAACATCTAGAGAAGATTTGACAAGGAAATCTCCCATAAAGATATGGAGACTTGGATAAAAGTCTGAAAAGTTGAAGACCCTTGACTACAGATATCTACAGAGATGTGTCAACATGTATGCAGGATGTTGATATATACAAGGAGATGTCACTAGAAAAGGGCATCACCAAAAAGGTATTTTGTGTTTTATGTTTGGTTTTTGACTTTTTGGTTAAGTCTAGGTATGTGTGTAGGGCCATTGTAAGAAGAGTTGTAAAGGATGTCACAACTATGTACCTTGTGTTCGATAGAAATCACCATTGAAGGAAAGAAAGATGGCCCTATGAAGGAAGCCCCAGATATAACACCAAGGAGGATACTTTCCGGGAAAATAAAGAATGACATGACAGAGGAAAGTGATGGATGGATGAACCCTACACGTGAAGAAATTGATGACATCAAAGTCTTGAATTGTTAGTCAATTAGAAGACCCTATAAAGCACTGATGATAGAGTCCCTGGGTAAGAGGGAGATCTGGGAAGGTCCTATGAGCAAAGGAACTCGAGAAAGTTTCTGAGTAAAGAGAAACTTGGAACTCGTCCCAGGTTAAGAGGGAGAGTTAGACATGACATATTGTCTTCAGTTTTGAAGAAAGAAAGGAGGATTGTGTAATCATCTGGCATCAGACACTCTTTGAGTATGTGGTAGGGCATCCAAGATAAGAGTAAAGGACCGATATTCTTAAGGGCTAGGAAAAATAAAGATCTTTCCTTCACCAAAATGAATAGGGATGTAATGCATTTGTGAAGCAAGCTAGGAAATTCCTAAGCTTCATAATTAAATAAAAATTTGTTTGTGAGTAATGTGGGTGTTGTTGGAGTTTAATTTTGTTTAGTTGCATCAGTTTGATATCAAATCCATTTTAGGATTGTGAGAAGATAGCGTATCATTGTGTTATTGTAGAAATTGAAGATAACATGATTTGTAGCACTACATAAGGATTAACACTATTGAGTCAAGGAAGAGAATGAATGATCAACAACTGTACAATGAAACAAATGGATAATTAGCTAAAGTAATTGGAAAGAGGAAGTTTGTTGAGAAGGACAACAACTCAATGTTTGAGAAGCGCTTAACAACCTAACATTTGAGAAGGAAAGCAACCTGGTGTTTGAGAAGGTCATATTGATGGAAAGAAGATTGATTGAAGGGGGGCTAAAATTTTGGATCTCTCATACATTGTAATAATGAAGAAGTAGGTGAAAATGGGAGCAATGAAGTTATGACAAGCTATAATGTCATTATCTAGATCCCTACAGTTGCCATCGACTCCTTTGATACCACGATTCCTTAGATATTAAGCTTGGATATGAAAGAATGAATGTGAAAATATCATTGAACAACTAATGTGTTTTGTTTTTCTCCTAACCATGGAAACAAAATTGTTGTCGGGGAGAAATATTTCAACTTTAGGATTATACATGAGAGAGTAGGAGAGGTCAAGATCCCCATTCACATATGGTAATTGAAATGAAGATATTTTGTTATTTTTATTGTTGGGCATTTGTTCATTTGTTTAAGGTTTTTAAGGTTAATTTGAAAATTGGAAGAAGGTGGACCTTGGGGGTCTTGAGACATTTAGAGGCTTATGAATTTCATTTCATACCTAAGAGGTTTTGAAGCATTTTCCGCTTTTTGAAGACTGTATTTATGTAATTATGAACACAATAATCCTCTAAAGGGCTAAAAGGATTTTTTGGAACATTATACTTAGGGTGTTCTTTTTAAAAAATTAAAAATTAAAAATTAAAAAGAAATAAATAAATGAGAGATAAAATATTCAATAAGAGATGGTGCATTGAGTTAGTTGATCCAAAGAAGGAAGAATAGGTTGAAGAATACCGACAATCAACCAAATTTTTCTTGGAGAAGTAACAAGCATATGAACAAAATTGGATGCAATGGAGATGAAACAAAGTAGATGCGTTAATACTGGAAGCATCAACAACCAAAAAGAGTCTTCAAAATAAGAGAAAGCTGAAGTTGAATAAGAAAATCAAGCGTAAAGAATGATTAAGATAATTGCAAAATAGGAAGTGCCTTTGTACGAAGTCAAATTAAATGCTAAATTATTGATTGATTAGATAAGTGCCATGGATAAATATTTTAAATATGAGAATGTAGTTGAGGAGTGGAAGGTGAAATTTGTAGTGACCATATTAAAGGGACATGCCTCACTATGGTGTGACAATGCAAGCAAAACAAAGGAACAAAGGCAAGAAGAAGATTACCATCTTGGACCAAATGGTGGAAAAATTAAATGGTAAATTTGTGCCCCAATATTATTTGCTAAATCTCTTTATACAAATGCCAAACCTCAAGCAAAAAAATGTCTATAAAAGAGTATATAAAATATTTTTATAAAATATAAGTATAAGAGTTAGTCATGTAGAAGAAGGCATTAAAAAGGTAGCTATATATATAAATGGTTTAAGATATGTAATCCAAGATGAGCTAAGTATTTTTCCTCTAGGAATTGTTTAAGAAGCATACCAAGTAGCTCTCAAGGTGGAAGAGAAATTGACAAGTAAACAAAGTAAAAGAGAAGAAGAGCAAAGTATAACGAGAAGCAAATTGGATACATAAACAATGATTTTGATGGTTGAAGATGGGCTTTAGAAGACTAATGAACAAATTTGTTAAATAAAACATGAAGAAAATATGTTAAAGTTTTTTTTTGTTCATTAGACTTCTAAAGCTCATCCCCAACAACTTGTTCATAAGAAGGAGATATTTGAGCTCTTGGAGCAACTGAGTAGCTTGATATGACGAAAATCTAAATTTACCAACCTAAGAGCACATTCCAATCAATATGTGTCATGACTCTACATCATGTATCCCTCTTACATGTTGATTTAATAAAGTTGCAAAGTGATGCAAACAAAATTGTGTTAAGAAACCTACCGCATGAGTGTGATGGACACACAACTCCTTTATAAATCACTCTAAAATTCCAAAACCTTCATCTTCACAACCATTTATATGCCTCTAGGGCCTTATATTCCTTGTCTTTGTTAGTCATGGAAAAGTTGGGGTTAAACATCAAAACACATTATGAAGATATATTTTTCTTAACACTAAGAAAGCCCAACATGGAAGGAGTTATGTTATTATATTAAGCTTGATAATGTGGCTAAGTACCAAGCCTTAGTCTTGGGATTGCTTATTGAAAGAAGAATGGACATTAAAATTTTGAAAATTTTAGTGCGTCTTAACCTAATAATGAAAGGTAAAGGAATTTACAAAACCAACCACCTAAAATTATGACAATATATGCATAGGTTTTGGGATATGTTTAACAACTTCTTTGATGTTTTCAACATTTCTATCGTGTGAACCTTATCTTACCATGATTGGGTCATCTCTTTAAATCCCTTTATTAATCCCACTTGCCTCACCTAAAAAAACATTACTATTGTTTACAGAGAAAAGAACCATAGGGATATCAACTTCGGCAAAGTTGTTGAATTCTTTAACCTCCTAAATACATGTTTTACTCCATTAGAGTCACGGAGAGGCTTACTATTTTGGACCACATTAGATAATGATATAGCTTTCAGGATAATGAATATATCAACAATATCTCAAACTTTAAAGATGAGAATTTTATGCTACTTGATTTAAATGATGAAGAAAAAGAGCCTAATACAAGCCAGCAACCTAATCAACCCTTTCCTAATAATAAGATGCGGACCATAAAAACATCTAGCTAAACACCAATTTCACCTCTATGATATGAGCTTTCTCAACTAATTATTTTAGTGGAATGATATCCATTTTAACTCCCTCTATGGAACCAAAAATACATAAAGTCGAGGCCTGCAATCTAGAAATAGAGGAAAACCCTTAGTTTGTTGGAGAAGAAGATCGAGCTATTTAAGTACTCTAAAGTTGGGAAATATGAGGATGTAAAAATGTCTCCATGACCTTAAAAATCTGGAAGTCCTGAATGCCAGCATGAACATTCACCATCTGGTTTGGCTGATGGAGTTAGGCGTGAGTTACAACCAGAACTCCGTCCTGCCGGATTCCTTTGGGGTTTTGGAAAAGTTTCAAATATTGAGGTTACAAGGGAACCCTCTAGCTTTGCCTCTGTGTGAAATAGTAGAAAACTGCAGAGAAGCGGTATTGATGAAAAGTAAGCATATCCAGTGGAATAGTACACGGCATCTAAGTGGTAGGTCTGAATGGCTGACTGGGGTGAATGGGCCCTATGTCATGTACTGGTAAACATGGTAATGTCTCAGGTCCTCGCTCCCTTGCTGCCATTAGTCTCCTCGGTACCAACATATAACTCCCATTATCGGGGAATTGATTATTAACAATGAACCAAAGTAGATCGAGGTTTCAGAATACATCAGGGCGAAAGCGTCAAGGAATGGGTATACTCTCCTCGGCCCGAGGAAGTTGCAATGTGAGAGCATAATTATTTAATTATAAAGTCCTTAAATGCACTTCACTTTGTGATAAAACCTGCTTCGCACGCTGCAATTCATGGCTTCTTTCCTCATGCTCTTTGTGACGTTGATGTTGTATGGCTGTTGCTCGCTTGAGAATGCTATTATTACGAGAAAAACTTTCCACTTGCTCCTTCAACCTAACATTTTGCTTTTACAAGTTTTCAGCATGAATAGAATCTCTTGTTGTGCTATTAACTATGGTTTTTTCAAGTGCCTCCATTGATTTTGAAACACGTGATCTTGCATCATTCATATCTGTTGAATTCTGCATCTCTCGCAAAAGAAACTGTACCCACTCACAACCATTAACTGGAATGGCGGCTGCTGCATGTGGATCTAGACTTGGATCAGCGGGACTTGTGGAGGGAGAAAAAGTGAGTGTCGAATTACAAGGGCGGAACCTCTTGGAAGTGGTTGGCTGTGTAATTTCTACATCTTCTTCACAGGAATATGACCTCTTTCGAGATACCAGTAAAGCGTTAGACATGGTTTCGCTTAAATCTCTCCTACGCCTCACTTCGTATGTATTGCCAATATAACTAAAAACAAAACGGCGCGTCCAGAAAAAGCACGGAATCGAACCTGGTGTTTGTGCACGGGCTTACGAGATAAGCTTTACTCACCAAAGATTTCGGTAAGTTGAACAGTATATAAACACTCTCATACACACATATATGAATCAATACACATGAACGAGTATATGAATATACACATGAATGAGTACTCTTTTTAAATGATGTAGACAGGAGCGAATAGTTGAAATACGTGAGTGAATCGTCCTCCATACTAAATGATAACTGTTTGTTTATTTTGGAATATGTTTTTTCTAATTTTATTTTAATTATTAATAATTAATAAATGGATTATAAAGATTTAATTTTTAAAAGAAATTTAAGACGGATAGATGAATTACACAAGTTTAATTTTTATGAATATATGAATATAATATTATAAGCTAATATGTTAAGTGAATGTAGTTTAAGAGATTGGAGAAACTTAAGTTATCTTTCTTATTTGGATTCAATTTCAAGATGTGAAATGTTGAAATCATAATGAGTATATCTTTCTATTGGGAACTAAAACATATATATTCTTCATGTGAAATAAAAAGACACTTCACACACAAAAAAATATTATGCACAAATATTATAAAGCTTAGTTACAACCTGATGGGGTGCTCGAAAGCTTGCTAAGGAAAGAGGGGAGGGCACTTGCCACCCCCGATGTTATCCTAAGCATTAAAGTGGGGGATGCCATGGCTAGCTGATCCAATGCAATCACATACGCTCATGAGCAATGACAATGGAGAGTATTAATTCATAAATTTTAAGACCAACCCATCTTCACCAAACATGTTTCCCGTTCTAGAGACAGTTACATGGTAGCTATGTATTGGGTAATTTTGATAGACACAACAACTTTGCTATATATTCATTGTCGCTGGTCTAGATTCCCATGTGGTAGGCCTTAATAGTGACAAAGCTATTTTTGTATGATTGAATTAAGAAGTAATCAAAGCCATAAAATTAAGGGATTTTTTTTACTACTTGTAGAGAAGTAAGGTGTATTGTCTATGCATAGTTCTTATATTATTATTGGAAATGAGTCAATCCAATATAATATTTAATAAATTAATTCAAATGTATCTACTTGGGATCTGATAAGTAAGGTTTTCCTATGTCCATTGTTTTGGCTTTTAAATTGATATGTTAAAGCCATGTCTAATACAAGCAAGCTATGATTGTGCTAATTAAATTGGAAGAACCATCATCCATTTTTATGCTAATGATATTGCTTTATAGTGAGGTGTCTATTTTATCTTAATAATTCGCTGAGAATTCTCAAAAATTGATATTCGAGCGTTGATATGACAATAAACACTAAAGTTAGACTCACAAAATTGAAATAGATATAACATAAATGTGAGATGCATTTCTTATTCATATGATACAAAAGAAACATTTTTTAATGACTCTTGGCTTCATCTTACAATAAGTCTTTGGGACTACTGAAAATTATTAATATTTCCTTAAGAAATATCATATTCCTTCTCAAGTGAATATGACATATGACATAATCCCTAAGGATTACATTTCTAACCCCCCCCCCCCCATTAATCCAAACAGGTTTATGTGAGTCTAAGAAGAGAGTTGAAATATGGAGATGGAAAGCAACCAATGGATGGATGTTCTCTTTGATTATGGTGGTTTAAGAAAGACCACAAACAAAATGGGTAGCAAAATCTAAAGTATTCTACTCGATGGTGGTTTATGGCTAACAATTAACTCCAAACCTTGGATCAAAGTAGTTCCTACAAAAATTCCAAATCTAGTTACAAGTAGATGTTTTTGCTAAATGGAAGTCCTCGCTAATGATGGTTTAAAGATGACCACACAAATAGTAAAAGTAGCAAGCTGTATTCTACTAAGTGGTGGTATAAGGAGGAACATAGACCAAATGGTGATTTTTTCTAGGATGAACACAAACCAATTCGTCCTTGTGGAGAATGGATCTGGCTACAACTTTTAATATGGTTATAGCTACAACTTTGATTATGGCTTTGGCTAAATGTGGATCTAGGATCTGACTACTACTTCTGGTTTTGGCTATGGCTTAGGCTCACTTGATATGAATTTGAAATTAGTAGATAACAATCAATACCCCCTTCTTAGATGCAAGGTGAGAAGATGAAAATATCTTCATGCAAGATGTGTCAATACTTGAGAAACAATTCTAGGGTATGACCCATATATCTTCTTGAATGTTGAATGCCATTTCGAGGAAGAAATCCATCCAAAGTGAATATTTTCTTTTGTAGTGTTCTTGCAACTTGAAGATTATTTTGAATGATGATTATGTCTTCCACAATATTTTTATTACTAAAAATGAGAGGTATCTATCTTAGTCATTGTACTCATGATATATATGTTAAAAATGAACCCTACGCTATCTGAAAATCTTAGTAATGAATGGACCTTGTTATATAGGATAAAGCTAAAGAATTTCTACATAAAATATCGAATGTAAGTTTTGTATATCCCATGGGCCTCATCACAATTAATTATACCTACAAAAAAATGATAATTGGTGCATTTTCATTTAATGCAAAGAATTAAATGAAGCCACTTTAAAATACTATTTTCCTCTGCATTTCATTGATGAAGTCCTTGATACACTAGTAGTAGAAAAATTATTTTCCTTCCTCAATGGGTTTAGTGGATATAATTAGATTTAGATTGCCTCAAGGATTATGACAAGACCATCTTTAATTACCCACAAAGAACTGATTCCTATTGAGTCTTTCCCTATGGAATTTTCAGTGCTCCCTCAACTTTCTACTTAATTATTATTGGTATTTTTGTAGATTTGTTTCATAACTGTGTAAAAGTTTACATTGATGATTTCATAGTGCATGGTGGAAATATAAAACAAATCTCTCTGAACCATGGGAATTTCTACATGTTACTGATGAAAGGAATTGTACTCAACCCTTGCATTCCTCCTTTAGGTATTAAGGTAGATCCAACAAAAATGAAGTAATTTCAAACATTCATGTTCCTAAAACTCACAATGATGTTCATATTTTTTTAGGGCATGCTGATAATTGTCATTTATTTCTTGAAATTTGATTAAGATTGCCACATATTTTCTTTCCTAAGATGTTGAATAGTATTAGACTAACTAGAGCCAATTTCCTTTGAAACACCTTACAAAAAGTTGTCTATGGCACCAACACTGAAAGGACCAAACTAGTCTATACCATTCCATATTTATGTATATGTTTATGCTACTACTAGCTAGTAGCATGGCACTTGTACAAAAGGATGAACATTGGCCACATTCTATATACTCATCAACAAAACTTTTGTGCCTACTAAGTTAAACTATATAGGATATAAGAAAGAGTTTCTTACTATTGTACATGTTCATAATTTTCATCATTATATCACTGTATACTTTATATTCATGCATACTAACCATTCTTCCATCCACTATTTTATGAACAAAATTTTTACTCATGGTTGTTGTTGCAAGAGTTTGACATACCATACTTCATAAGCCAAAGAGAGAAAATGTTGATGTTCACCTTTTTCCAACCTTTTCAATGATATAGATGTTATTATAGTTGAAAATATTTTTTGCTGAACATTTGTGTTCTTTATATATTAACACTTAGTGGTATGTATATATCATTAACTATTAGCGGTAGGGGAGCTTCCAAAGCATTTTTCATCAAAATATCAATAAAAACCTATCGAACAAAATGCATTGTCCTCATGGATTGAATGACATATTTTCCACATTTGTCATATTTTCCATATAAAAAATTACATAATCCATAAGGATTACGTTTCTAACAACTAACAAACCAAAAACAAAAATTAGGATAATACAATCCCAACACATTACTTGTACTAATTTTTTTTTTATGACAATAACAATATAGAGGAATTTATTTCATTCCAATATCTTAGTTTTGACTTTTATCATAACATTAATTGGAACTATAATGTTGAGAAATTAATTAATAAATGACGGAAATCCTATTATAGTCTTGAAAAAAATTGTAAATCCAAAAACTTATTGTATTGCCAAAAAAATAAGTTTCTCTTTCAGAAACATGTTACTACTATGATCTTATTTGGATGTAAAGTTCTATGCTGCAATTAAAAAAAAAACATTTTTTAATTTATAATCCTAATCATAAAGTTCAATAAATTTGAAGATTGAAATTTGGAATTTGTTAAACTTCAAATTAGGTGAACAAATTCATTACACTTTGATGAATTTCCAAGCAAAATTAAAGTCAACTTTAACATTAAACAAATTATCGATTAATTTCACTTATATCTATATTAATTCACTAATATTCCATACAAAAATATTTTATTTTGAGATTAAAGAAAAAAAACTCTAATTATATGTTCGGACTAAAATACTCTCTCTTTATCTACCTTCCCTACTTCTTGCTCGTCTATCATTACTTTTACACTCCAATTTCAATTCCATGATACCATCAATGAAATATTTGGTTGTTCAAATATTAACTTTTATACATTATTTGGATATTTAGAAGTGATTCTAATTGATAATAAGCTAGAAACATATTAATGTTACAAATATTATAGTTTAAAAAGAAAGGTTGATAATCTTCATAGTGAAAATGATGGTTAAACGGAATCCAAAATAACTCTAAATAAGTTAAGTTGTAAACAATTATGATACAAAGGAGATTTAAACGAAATAATTATGATATTAAGTTGTAAACAATTATGATACAAAGGAGATTTAAAAGAAATAATTATGATAAAAAAAGATTAAAGAAAAATAACATTTCTTTTCAACATCCATATACTTTATGATATAAGATACTTTAATCAATTATCCCAATCTTTTTCTTTTTGTTATGGACATAGTTGGCTAGATGCCATTAGTCTAGATAATGAAAAGAAACACCCTTTAGTCTAATATTTATATATTAGAAATATAAATAAAATAATATGCATAAATGTAATAAACTTAGTTAATGCATTTATAAAAGTAAGATGTAATGTCTCTTTCTAATTCTCATACTACTATTAGCAATAAGTTAATCCAATATAGTATTTCATTATAATTATTTATATATATATATATATATATATATATATATTTTAAATGATTACTTATTTCATTTTTTTAAAAATAATTAATTTTGGAAGTTAAGGTTGCCTTATATACACTACTATAAGGACATAAAGCTTATATAAAGGACATAAAGCTTATTGTGGTTTTGAAATAATTATAGGTTAATGAAATATTGTTACTATTTAAAAAAAAATATTTTTTATACTATTGTTTGTTTTATTTTTTGATATTATTGTTTTGTATTTTTATATATTTGTATTCATTAAAGTGCTTATTATTTTATATGTATCATGCGACTCAAGAAACACCTTCTTAAAGTAATAAATATGTTCATTCAGGCTTCTATAATAGGAAATATATTTTTTGTTGGGTTATTATCTTTCAAGCATATTGATTATGGATATCATTTCTGGTGCCTTCCTATTGAGAGGGAAAGAACATGCAGAAACTTGCGATATTTATTATAGTCTTAATAGACATGCTTCACTTTCCTAATAGCCATTAGTATATCCAACAATGTCAGCGAGCCAATCCACCAGTTAGCCAGACATACAAGGAACCATGTTGTATTGTTCTAGCCCATAAACCATAGTCCATCCACCAACATTAGCGAGCCAATCCACCAGTCATCGAGACATACCACCCAAGGAACTACCTCCTTAAAGTACTAAATATCTTCTATTGTATTGGAAGTTAAGGTTGCCTTATATCCACTACCACAAAGGACATAAAGCTTATTGTGGTCTTGAAATAATTATAGATCAACGAAATTTTGGTACTATTTAAAAAAAAAACTATCCTTTGATATTATTGTTTGTTTTATTATTTTATATGATTGTAAAATTTAGGGCTATAACATTTCTAGATAATAAGCTAGAAATATTAAAAAATATGAAAGCATTTGATAACTGCAATGGCCCCAAATCATAACATATAAATTTATAAATCAGTCAATGCTATTAAAGAGTTCAACACAAATATTCATTTGACTAACACATAATTTATGAGATCATGAGATAAAAACTTACCTATATAGTGATGATATTTATTAATGGATATTTCGAAGTGGTTGAACGCAACAATATATTTGGGATGTCTCTCCACCCAACCATAGGCTTAGCTACACAAAATATTTCTATAGCTAACCACCCTCATGCCCTCAATCAACTACTACTGCTAAGGGATCCTTTGTCTCACAACATTCTCATATGGAAAGAATGAATGCCTCTCATTTCCATTTTCACCCATTAAATGGAAGGGGATTGGAAAGAGATCTGTGCACACAATCCATGTGTCATCATGACAATTTGTATTTCTTTGTATTATTTTTCTTGTTGATAAACTAGCTTATTAATTCATTAAAAAATTACAACAGACTGGCATGAATATCACTACTCCCCTGGCCTCACTCCTACCAATTTTTTTGGCTAAGAGAGAAATAAAAAAACTAAGAGAAAAATGCCAAAATTTACATAGTATCCAAAAACAAAATTACCAAAGAGCCCAAAACACATAGAGAATGAAAATGTAGCCAATCGTCCTTAAGGAACATGAGGAAATTTTGGTGCATGTCTGACACTAGGTATGTTTGGAGGTACAAGATCACCATGAACATATAACTCCAGATCAGCAAGTCGATCCTCGATCTATTCAAGCTAATAATTTGTTCACCTTTAACTTTGTATAAGAGATGAAAACCAATAGAGGATCTCCCATTGATTATGTTGGAGATAATTCATATAATCTATCACTTTGTTATAATCATCATGCTGATGTTGACCCAATTCCTCCAAGAGTATAGTAACATTATGTAGCTGCAAGTTCATAGTATCCAAAGAGAGTGGAATGACCACACAACCATGAGATGGAATATGGTCATGATCTAGTTCTCCTTCAAAATTTTCCTCCACACCCCCATCACCTTCTATTGCCCCCACCTGTCCTCCACAACTTGTCAACTGGCCACGAGGTCCCAACACCCACCAAGCCCATCCGTATTACTAAAGCATCACTCCAATTACCCCAAACCACCAAAACCAACTTCAATCTTTCACCTAAGCACAAGAGACCGACAATGTTGTCCAACTTCCAAGTTCAACAAGGATAGTGCCTCTAGGCACCACACAATCTTCCACCAGGGTCACATAAACCTCCCCCCCCCCAAAAAAAAAAAATTCTAGAGACATCCCTTGTCTACATTGCCTTAAGTGACAAAGGGACTGAGCACCCAAAAACAAAAAAAGGACCTAGAACTTTGAATTCTCGCCCCCAACCCTAAAACAACCAAGGGGTGAAAATACACAACAATTACCACTACAAACTAAAAAACCTAGAATAATCATGTGAGGCATGAGAGTGAAAAGACACAGGTAACTAAAAAAATACCACACCTAGGCTTCCTACAAATGCAACACTCTAAGGTATAAAGAGCAGTACAATAGGACTTACCATTTGGGCGCAAGATGGACCCCAATCCCACTTGGTTCAGGAAACAAGAAAATGCAGATAAGTGCCCTCCCACTTTAGTCCTAACCAACAACAAGGCAATTCACAACAAGCCATCGCTTTAGGATCCCACAACATGCGAGTTAGTTCACTAGTGGAGCCACAATAGAAACCTTGCCAACTTGCTATTGTCTTAGATTCATATAATACCAATCTGATGAAAATTCATAAGTTGGAAACCCATGCATACTCGTCGTTTCCCTTACCACCCTCACAAACGCCCATAACCTGAGACACCAACTACCAGATCCAACCCACCAACCTAAATATAAACCATATGTTTCGTATCTCAAACTTTCCAAGACCCTCACACCACTTGTCCCTGACATGCTGCATGTGTCACCTCATAATTGTGTGGGAGGGTCAAATCCACTCCCTATCGTTCTATTATTTCCAAGCTCGTCAACCCCCATTAGGGATTATTTGTATCAAGTTTTACCTAACTCAAACATTTTCTTAATTTAGCTCTTTATTATTTTATTCCTTTTTACTTTTTGTTAACTTTTGTTATTCTTACTATTTTTATATATTTATTCAGGACTTGAATTTATTATTTATCATTTATTTATTTACTATTATTACCTTTCTTTATTATTTATTGTTTTACTTATTTAAATATTAATA
Organism: Pinus taeda; assembly: GCA_000404065.3. Lineage (NCBI taxonomy): Eukaryota > Viridiplantae > Streptophyta > Pinopsida > Pinales > Pinaceae > Pinus > Pinus taeda. Next base: position 98,464 of record APFE030420706.1, read on the forward strand.
TTATTTCATTATCATTATTATTATGATTATTATTGTTATTTATTGATTTATCCATACAAGACATTACATACTCCTCCTCTTTAAGAAACTTTTTCCCGAAGTTAACTTTAATCATTTACTTATTTATTATTTTATTTATTTATTTACTACACCATGTTTTCCCAACGCCCTATGCTAAACTAGTATACCAATAAGAATTGAAAGTTACTTCATGACATCAAGGAAGTCCTGAGAAATATAAAACCTCTTTCCCAACTTTCGAAACTACGCTCAAGGCCTCTCGGTCTATACCAGAGCCCCAAGACTTAGACCTCATCTGTCCCAAGGCCCACTTCCAACCCAATACTCCATGCAATAATACTCTAGGCATCTTGCAAGATTGTCCCAACTCCCTCTTCAACTCGCTAAGGTGCATAACCCCATGCATTGAAGTCCTACACACACTTATAGACTTTAGGGTTCCTCTAATATCAAGCACTCAACCTCCTCAAGATGGTCTCATATCCCTTCAAGAGCTATTTAAGACAAAATAACCATGGGCATAAGTAGTGTTGATTGAGTCTATCACCAACTATGGTGTTACGTATTCTCCCTCATAGGTATGGAATCCTAGGATATCATCAAATAAACTGGCTCTCTCAGGCCATTGGTGGATTTCCCGTCAATCACCACATCTTAACATGCAACCAATGCATTAATTATAACATCATAATATCATAGAAAATAATCCACATCCCAACTCTTGTATGCCATCATGAGAACATAACATCATTATTATCACAACATTCTGAATAATAAAAACTACATGCTATGCATATCATAAAATATGCATGCAATAACTGCATGCCATCCTATGATATCGTCATAAGTTACAAAACCAACTTATTTGTATCAAATATATATCATGCCATCACATAATAAATGGAACCACATGTCAATATAACCTCATATCATAACATCATAAATATTAGAATCATACATATCAAATATAGAGCAATAATACACTATAAGCATTCTTATTATGATTCATTAGAAAAACTTATTTTATTTGCTTTTACAAATAATGAGCACCAACTTATGATATAAGATTATTCAACATACATATGGGATCGAGGATATCACATCAATACTATTAGTTTAATTTTTTCACCAATATATCAATTTATTTTCAATAATAATTTCCAATTCTTTCAACTAGGAAGTTGATTATTTACACAACAAGTATAGTCATTAAATGCATCGTTAAACTACAAATGAGCCTCATCATCTTGAGCCTTAATTTCTAGCCATGTATTCTTACTTCCCCAAGGAAATTTAGTGAAATTCATTAGTGACATTGAGCCTCATCATATTTTTAAGTACCAGTTTCTTTTGATAACTTGGGAAAGTTAGACACACCTTATTGCCATAGGGTTGCAATGGTTGTTGGGTTGTGTTATATTCTTTCTATGACTAGCCCATGTAGTTAATCGGGAGGTTAGAAGGGGGGCGGAGCCCCCCCTTCGTTGCACCGATTGCATAGCGAGGGAAGTCACAACGGGTTTGAGGGGTGCAGGTAACCACACTCTATTGGGTCCGGGGCAACACCTTGGAAAATTTTGGTTTTGGACCCTATATTAGGTTGGGCGGACCTACTTATCTTTTTGTGCATGTTTTTCTCTCATGGTTTTGGATGCGATGGTTTTCAGTCCATGGTTTTGGACGTGATGGTTTTTGGTCCATGGTATTGGATGCTTCGACATGTATAAATATGTATTGTAATATTGAAAGAAACATAATGAAAAATCAAGCTGGGAGTCCCAGTTTTGGGATCCAGGGGAAAATCTCCGTGTATATGTGTTTTATGTGTTATGCTCTCGCATTGTTTATTTTTTGTGTTTTAGAATTCATATGTAGGTAATTTCTGTATGGGATTAAAACCTACATTTGATAGACCCCGTGTAGTGGGAGATCTGCAACATCAATTCTAGTGGTGAAAGAAGATGGCGAGCAGTGGAAAGATAGAGATCGAGAAATTTAATGGTCAGAGTTTTGAGTTGTGGAAACCCAAGATGGAGGATTTATTGGTGGATAAAGATTAGTGGATCACAGTAGATCCAGATACTAAACCAACTGGGGTGTCTAATGAAGAATGGAAGAAATTGGATTGGAAGGCAAATAACACAATACGATTGTGTGTCTCAGATTCAGTATTGCTAAATGTATCAGGGGAAGCTACGATGAAGGCTTTGTGGGACAAGTTAGGGACTTTGTACCAATCTAAGTCTCTAGCTAATAAATTGTTCCTACGGAAAAAGCTGTATAACTCGAGGATGAAAGATGGAGACTCCGTGACAGAGCATCTAAATGCATTTAATACTATGGTAAGTCAGTTATCGTCTGTTGATATCAAAATTTCAGATGTAGATAAGTGCATTAGTATCTTGTGTTCTCTACTAGATTCATGTGATAGTATGGTTATTGCAATAGGTAGCAATGCAACTACCTTGCAGTTTGATGAAATAGTCTCATCCTTGCTGATGGAGGAGATGAGACAGAAAAATATGGAGAGCCAGAATGGTGATGCCTTGTCTGTATGAGGACGATCCTAGAACATAAACAAAAATAAGTCATTGAGTGGGAGTTCTAAATCTAGAGGGAGATCTAAATCTCCAGGAAAACCTGTAAAGGTGGTGCGCTGGAAATGTAGAAAGGAAGGGCACTACAAAAGGGACTGTAAATCTAAAGCTCCTGATAAAGGAAATGGATCTGATGATGCTCCTTCTATAGAGGCAAAAACCACCTTAGGTGAAGGTGGGGATGTGTACTTGGCTTCTTCAAGTACACATGTAGATCACGAGGCATGGTTGATTGACTCAGGTGCATCCTTTCACTTCACTCCCCATAGAGAGTGGTTCTATGAGTATGAGAAATATGATGGTGGTGATTTCTTCTTGGGGGATGACAGGAAGGCTAGAATCGTTGGTGTTTGTAAGGTGGAAGGGTTAGAACACTTCTGGGTGTTTTGCATTAGCCAGAAATATGATTTTTGTAAGCAAGTTGGATGATGCCGGTGTAAAAACAGTGTTCGAGAAGGATACCTGCAAGATGGTTCGGGGGGCACTGGTATTGATGAGGGGAGTTTGAATTGGAACTCTGTACAAGCTGCAAGGTAGCACTGTTGTTGATGGGTGCAACAGTTATGTGGTTTCTGAAAGTGGAGCAGAAAATCTAGTGGTCTCTGGAGAGAAGACCATGCTGTGGCATCAAAGGCTTGGACATACTGGAGAGAAGGGTCTTCGAATACATCATGGTAAAGATATGGTAGAAGGTATGAGTAATAGCTCTATGGATTTTGGTTTTTGTGAAAATTGTGTATATGGGAAGCAGAATCGGGTGAGTTTCCCCTCTGGTGGTAAGAGGGCGAAACAAATATTAGAGCTTGTGCATAGTGATGTGTTTGGACCTGTGAAAGTTCTATCACTGGGTAAGTCTGTGTACTATGTATCATTTATAGATGACTTCTTAAGGAATATATGGATATATTTCCTTAAGAAGAAATCTGAAGTCTTTGACAGGTTTAAAGAATTTAAGGCTCTGGTGGAAAACCAGACAGAGAAGAAGATAAAGGTGTTGAGGACAAATACCGATGGATAGTTTTGTAGTAAGGAAGAAGTGTGGTATAGCACGATAGAAGACTACTCCATATACACGTTAGCAAAATGGAGTTGCAGAAAGAATGAACATGACGTTGATGGAAAGGGCAAGAAGCATGCTTAGTGGTGCCAGGTTAGGACATGAATTATGGGCAGAGGCGGTGGAGATAACATGTTACCTGGTCAATAGATCACCTTCATCAACGTTGGAGGATAAGACTCCATAAGAGGTATGGATTGGTAATAAACCCTCTCTTTCACATCTGAGGGTATTTGGATGTGATGCATATGTACATGTTCCAAAGGAGAAACGAACCAACTTGGATAGTAAATCTGAAAAGTGGATCTTTATTGGGTATAAGGATGGTTTAAAGGGTTATAAGCTTTGGAACCCAGTAACAAGGAAGGTTGTGTACAACTAAGATGTGGTGTTTAGAGAGGTGAAAGATGTTATTAAACATCAAGTCCAACCAAAGGAACCTGAGAAGATAGAGTTTGAGCTAAAGGAGGAAGAATCAAACTCTACAACAGAGGAGGAATCAGAAGATGAAAAGCCACAAACTCCAGGTGTGAGAAGATCAGTTCGAGAAAGGAGGCAGCTAGAAAGGTATAGTCCATCTGGTTTTTGTTCAAATTTTGCTTTATCTGTTACCGATGATGATCCCAGAACTGTGAAGGAATCAATAGATCCAGAGGATAGAAAACTTTGGAAAGAGGCCATGGTTGATGAAATGACATCTTTGCACAAAAGCAAGGCTTGGGATCTGGTGGAGTTACCGGCTGGAAGGAAACCCATTGCCAGCAAATGGGTGTTCAAGAAGAAGACAAATGCAGAAGGAAGGATGGAGAAATACAAAGTTCGGTTAGTAGCAAAAGGTTATTCCTAGGTGCTGGGAATTGATTTTGGTGATATTTTTTCTCCTGTTGCCAAGCTAGCTTCTATTGAGGTAGAACAGATGGATGTGAAGACAACATTTCTTCACGGGGATCTGGAAGAGGAGATCTACATGAATCAACCTAAAGGCTTTGCAGTGAAGGGTAAGAAAGAACTAGTATGCAAGTTAAAGAAGTCTCTGTATGGGTTAAAACAGTCACCAAAGATGTGGTATTAGAAATTTGATACATTTATACAGGGACTTGGCTTCACCAGAAGCAAAGTAGATCACTGCGTGTATTTTAAATTAATTGGCGACCGTGTTATTTATCTGGTCTTGTATGTGGATGATATGTTGCTAGTTGGAAATGACAAAGAAATTATCCAGGATTTGAAGACCCAATTGTCCTCCAAATTCGACAAGAAAGATCTTGGTGCTGCAAAATATATTTTGGGCATGAAAATTAAAAGAGATCGGACAAAGAGGAAGCTTCACTAGCCAGTATGACATTTGTTGGGTTGTGTTATATTCTTTCCACGACTAGCCCACATAGTTAACTGGGGGGTTAGAAGCGGGGCGGAGCCCCCCCCCTCTTCATTGCGTCGATTGCGTAGCGGGGGGAGTCACAAGGGGTTTGAGGGGTGCAGGTAACCCCACTCTATGGAGTCCGGGGTAGCACCTCAGAAAATTTTGGTTTTAGACCCTATATTATGTTGGGTAGACCTACCTATGGCTTTGTTCATGTTTTTCGCACATGGTTTTGGACGCGATGGTTTTTGGTCCATGGTTTTCGACATGATGGTTTTCGGTCCATGGTATTGGATGCTTCGACATGTATAAATATGTATTGTAACATTGAAAGGAACATAATGAAAAATCAAGTTGGTAGTCCCGGTTTTGGGATCCAAGGGAAAATCTCTGTGTATATGTGTTTTATGTGTTATGCTCTCGCATTGTTTATTTTCTGTGTTTTAGAATTCGTATCCAGGTAATTTCTGTACGGGGTTAAAACCTACAATGGTTACAAGTGATATTTTGATCCCTATTTTGCAACCTTGAGTTGTGGTTGAGGATCTTGTAGTGTATCCCATGGAAATCAATTTGTTGTTTCATCTTAATGATAATATGAACATGGAAAATAATTCCTCCCAATATGGTTTTACTATCTTACTTATAGGGAAGAGGAGGACGAAGTTTATATGATTTCATCTAGTTTATATTTGAGCTAACCCTTGCTCATCTCAAAATGGTTTTTGAAAACACTGTAATTGAAGTAAGAAGAAAATATGAGATTGGGGCAAGGTTTAGTGCCCCATATTTTAGAAAAGAAAATTCAACTAAGGCTATTTGAAATTTAAAGAAACAAGAAGCACTAAAGGTTTCTAACTTTATGAGGCTTGCTATTTTAAGAAAAGAAGCCAAGGTTTTTGAGAAATCCAATAATACTCATGTTGTTGTGACTAATGAGAACCTTCTCACGTCACGACAACCAAATGATACCTTGAAGAGTCAGAAATCAGAGATGAATCCACAGTATGCATTTTGGACCGACATTTCAAGTAACAATTAAGACCCATCATCAGGATAATATAAAAGACAAAATGAGAGAAGGATAAGCTAGAAAGAATAATGAATAAATACAAAAAGAAACCAAAAGAGAAGAGAAAGGAGGAGAGATTGGTTAGAATAATAAATAATAGAAAATAGAAAGAAAAAGAAAAATAAGAAATAAAGGAGAAATAAAAATAAAGGAAGGAAACACCAAAGGTCAAAAAATAAGAAAAATAATAATAAAGAGGAAAAGAGAATATGAAATAGAAATAAAAATAATAAAACATAAAATATAAATAAAAATAAAATAAATAAAAATGAAACAAATTAAGATACAAATAGAAAGAAACAATAATAAAAGAATAAGAAAAAGATAATAAAGCAAGGGTAACAAACAAAATAATAAAGGAACAAATTAAATTAATTAGGGGGAAGAAAAAGAAAAGAAGAGAATGGAAAATAAAAATAAAAATAAAATAAATTATATAAGATAAAAATAAAATAGATCAAAAGAAGAGAAGAAAAGGGGAACAACAAATACTAAATAGACTAATGAAGAAAACGGATAAAATAAATAATAATAATAATAATAATAATAATAATAAAATAAAATAAAATAAAATAAAATAGAGAATTAAAAATAATGAATAAAGGAGGAAGGGAGAAGATTACATAAATTAATGAAAGAGGAAGAGAACAAAGGAGAGAGGGAAGGGTAGGTAAAAATTCTGGAGAGAAGGGGAAATAAAGGATAATATGAAGGAGGGAAAAGAGGAGATGTGGAGGTGAGAGGGGAAGGAAGGAAAAGGAGAAAAAATAAGAGATGAAGGGATTATGTTAGTTACGAGAGATCACAGGAAGCCAACTTCTGCTAAATTTGGTACCTCCATCCCTATTGATATTGTTGGGATGCTTGATTATTTCAAGAGCTTCTTGAGTTTGCAATTAAAATAGTGGGCCTCTTTTGTGATAATCTCAGTATTTTCAAGGCATAAGTGATGTCTAGTCTTGGATGAGTGCTCAACAAGAGTGGAGGAGCACATTCTTTCCTTATTTATATCAACACCATGATCTTTTAATCTTATCTTCAATGATCAACTTGTTTCTTCGATGTAGCATAATCCACATGAATAGTTAATTTTATAGACACCTTTGAACTGCAAAGAGTCAACCTTATCTTTTATGGACCTCATTTTGTGTCAAATGGTCTCAAGAGGCTTGAACGATGTGATGGTTCCATTTATTTTGAGGATTTTGATGATCTTGTCAGTGGTACCACCAATATATGGAAGAAATTCCTTCCCATTAAGGGTTGGGGAATTAAGGGAAGGGGATTTTGTTTGTGCTATTTTGATGGCTTTGCCAATGTCCTTGTAATTGTATCCTATCCATGGAAAAACTTAGTGAGGTGGTCAATTTCTTGCTGAAGATGATCTTTGTCAGAGAAACTTAAAGCCCTGGTGATAAGAGTATGAGGATCCCCATTTTCTGAGAAAGGTGATGGTGAGACTTAGCGTGGAGATAAATATCCGAGTGAACCTTTCTATATATTTGATGTCCGATGCTTCCATCATATTTTTTAGAGAGGAGAACATCTAGGAAAGGAATAGAATGGTTTTTCTCAAGTTCCATAGTGATTTTAATGTCATTAGAAATACCATTAAGATGTTCCAAGAAATTTTTGAGTTCAGATTCCCCATCGAGCCAATTCACATTCGTATCATCCATGTACCTTTTCCATGTTTTGGTTTCAAGGGGTATGTGTTGACGACGTTCTTTTCAAATGTACCCATAAATAGATTGGAAACAATAGTTGATAATGGAGACCATGATTGCTACTCGTTTATAAAACCCATATGATACCTTCATAAAACCCATATGTTCCCAAAACCTAAGTAATAACCCCTTTAATACTTTCATTTTTTAATATCAAGCATGAGATAAGCAAACTAGGAATCCCCATGCTTCATTATGAATTTTTTAACAATCTTGTTCATAAGAGGGAGATGTTTGAGCTCCAGGGAGGAAGGGAGTAGCTTGATATGGAAAAAATCAAAATTTCTCTTGGGGTGATGCTCATCATTTGTATATGAATCCCAAGATGACTCACGCTCTTAGTTACCCTAAGAATATATCTATTTTTTCCACTTATAACTTAGAAATATTGGAACTTTCTTCTTAATTATGAATGAAATTGAGTAAAGGATGTGAAAATTTTATGTTTGAAGAGAAATAAGTTGACGCTTCTGGCTTTCTAAATTGGCTTTGAAACCATTGGTCCGTGTCTCTTTTACTCTATCAAATGATTCTGGATAATCTTTGGACTTTGCATTTTAATGAGGCATGTACTAAGAATGGAAATGAGTAGGGGTATTTATAGTCTCTCTTAATGGAAAGGAGTTCCATTATCATATTAAGATCAAATTTGAATGAACAAATAATGTAGCTAAGTACTAGGCCTTAATTTTGTGATTGGATATTGCAAGGAGAATGGACATCACAAGAGAAGGAAAATTTCCAAACCAAGAACCTAAATTTATGAAAATATATGCATAAGGTTTGGGACATGTTTGAAAACTTTTATGATGTTTTCAACATTACTATTATATGCACCCATGAGACTTTGAGTCGAAGATGATTGGATGTACTTTTAACTCACTGTTTGATGTTAAGGTCAACTTGTGGGTAATTCTCACTTTCCGAACCAACAAATAAAAGATATGCACATGGTTGAATTGTTGAACCTGCTAATCTTAGTCACTTGTCATACTCCATCAAGGTCATGCACAAACTTACTATTGTAAACAACCTTATGTTGAGAAATCAATAGGGCAATGATTAGGGTGATTTATCTTTAACTCGATAATAGATTGTGATGATATGTTGGCTTATTATCACTTTTGTTATGTTCTCTTCATCAAACAATTTCCAAAACCATAAACAATGAAGATCACAAAAAAATGAACACAAGATGTAGGCTCCAAGCTAGGGAAAAACACCTCCAAGGGGAAAACTTAGTCAAATATTCTCTTCTTATAGAATTAAATCAAAATGAGAAATTCAATACCCAAAATCCAAGACCAAGACCTCTCACAAGACCCACGTCAACCCTCCTTCCAAGCTCCTCGAACAAGTTAAAGTCAACTCAAGTCAAAGCTTTCAAAATCTAGTCAAATCTCTAATTTTCAACCCTTGCAACATAATTTTGGCCCCTACAACTAGGTCTACAAATTTCGTCCCCTACAATCCCTGCAACTTCACACATGTGACAAAAACTATGGCATATTCACACGTGTGAGAAATTCCTCCTCCTTTGACCCTCACTTTCTCTCTCCCCTTTGAATTTAACTCTTCTTCTAGGCTTTCTTTACTGGTTTTCTCACTCTTTTTCTAGGTTTTCTTTACTAGTTTTATCTCTCTTCTTGGCACAAGAATTGAACTTGATTTCTTGTCTTCAAATGAGGTTAAACTATCCTCTATTTATACATATTTGGGAGGTCAAATGGGTCCCTTCCAAGGCCGACTTTTCCAGGCATGACTGACTTAGACTTGTGGGGATAAAATTGACATTTTTGACTGAAATAAAATTCTTTTTCAACTTTCTTTCAAAAGTCCAATTAAGACTAGACTCAAATACAATAATATGATTGATGAAAAATATTCTTTTGACTCAAAGAAACCTAGAAGCATGAAGAACATGCTTGACCTAAATAATAATTTGACTTGGGCATGAAACCTATGCTTAAATAATTTTCTTTTTCTTCTTTTGCCTTTTACAATAATATAAGTAGAATGATAATTATGAAGACCAGATCTAGTTACATTTTCCAACACTTTACATGATGATAAATATGATAATTATGAAGGCCACACTGAGTTACATTTTCCAACGCTTTACACACTGATAAATTTTGAAGATGATGAATAGTTCAAAAGAATATGAACCATGGTGGATGAGAATCCCAACATGCTAACTGATTGAAATGGTGAAGAAAAAGAAGCAAAGATTGATACAAGCCAACGACTTTTTGAAACCTTTCCTAACATGGTTGGTGGCAATAAAGTCATATAAACAAGAACCAATTTCAACTATTGGGTTGTGATCCTTCCAAAAATGTTATTTTATTTGAAGGGTATTCCTCTAAGGCTCTCTATAAAGCCAAAAATATCAAATTTAGAGAGATGCAAACTAGAAATAAAAGAAGACCCTTAGTTTGCTAACTTATCAAAGACTATTTATCCTTGAGAGGGAGGAGAATATCCAATTATTTAAGTAATCTAAAGATGTTTTTGCTTAGAAGTATGAGGATCTAAGTACTTATGACCCATCCATATTTCAATGTTAAATTGTATTTATCTTTAACGATGAAATCAAACATTAACCTTTACAACTATGCCAAGCACATTTTCATATGTAAAGATAAAAATTAGATTATAACACTGACCCATTTTTAGAAAATGCTATGGATTTAAATTTTTTTGGTATACATCAAAAGGATTATTTCATTGTGATATAATTAGATGACATGGTTATGTTCTCTAGAAATAGAGTTTGGCATATTTCTCAATCTAAAGGATCTAAATACTTATGACCCATCCATATTTCAATGTTAAATTGTATTTATCTTTAACGATGAAATCGAACATTAACCTTTACAACTATGCCAAGCACATTTTCATATGTAAAGATAAAAATTAGATTATAACCCTTTTTTAGAAAATGCCATGGATTTAAATTTTTGGGTATACATCAAAAGGATTATTTCATTGTGCTATAGTTAGATATACGGTTATGTTCTCTAAAAATAGAATTTGGCATATTTCTCAATCTAAAGAAGCCATTCTTTAAAATGATAGAAAGAAAAATACAAAGGCCACATTGTCTAGTAATGATTGATTTAAAATTGTTGAGGCTACAAACACCATTCCATTTCCACATAAAATTTAAGCAGGTGAATGGGCACGACCATCATATGAATCCTTGCTCCCATTAGTCTCCCTGGTACCAAAGTAATTGAGATTCCAGATCTGGTGAAACCGTCCAGAAATATGGGTACTTCCCTCAGGCTGACGAAGTTGCAATGTAGCGTAATTGTTGAACTCTAAAGTCCTTAGCTGCTCTTGAGTTTGTAATAAAAGTTTATTCACACGCAGCAATTCATGTCCTCTTTCCTCGTGCTCCTTCTGACGTTGGTGTTGGATGGCGTCTACTCGCTTGAGAATAGTATTAGCACGAGAAAGACATTCTATTTGCTGCTTCAGCACCAAATTTTCTTTTTGCAAGTTTTCAGCATCAATAAAATCTCTTTCTGTGCGATTAACTATGGCCTTTTCAAATGCCTCCATTGATTTTGAAATACGTGATCTTGCATCATCCATATCTGATGAATTCTGCATCTCTCGCAAAGCAAACTCCACCCACTCACAATGGTGGAACTTCTTGCAGGTGGGTGGCTCTGTAATTTCTGCATCTTCTTCATGTGACATCTTTCCAGATACTAAAGTGCCAGACATGGTTTCAACTTTCGCTTCACTTTCTTCCAAGTCTCCCTTCGTATGTATTGCCGATAAAATTAAAACAAAATTCGGGAGTCCAAAAAAGTACGGAATCCGAGATGGTGTCTCTGCACAGGGCTCCAAGTTAAACATTAATGGCGAAAGATTTTTTTTTTATATTGAACGGTGTATATCCACTTGTATATATACGAATGGTGAGTTTTTAACTTTTGTCGACGTGGTAATAGTAGCGACTTTTGTCGACGTGGGTAATAGTAGTGACTTTTGTAGGTAAATACTGTCACTTTTATATATGGTCTGTTTTGGTCGTTTTAAAATAAGGTTTTAACAATTTTGTTTTTTTTTTTATTGAATATGGTCTAATATAAAAATTAAAATTATTTTTAAAATGTTGTTTTTTTAATATTTTTTAATTAAATTGATTAATTGAATTATAATATTATATTATATGAATTAGTATTAAATCAAATGAATTATTGTTTTTTTTTGATATATATGATATTGGAGAGTTATAATATTGGATATTAACATGAAATTTTTAAATATTGGATATTTATGTTTTTTTAATATTGTTTATAAGATGAGAAAATGTGTTAAATAGTCATTAGCAACTTATAATAACTACCTTATAGGCTATCACATACTATGACAACTATCTCATGGGTTATAAAAAACCATCTGCATCTTACCTATAAACATAAGCATAACAAAAAAATTACTATAAGAACTTAGATAAACATCAATTGGTGGATGAATCCACTTGGATTGTTTCTATGTGACCTGCATCATATCGTGGAACTATAAAGGTGATGTTGGCGAGATAGTTAGCCAGAATGTTGAGCATTTGACCCATCCTTGCCAGTCGATGGTGAATGGCAGCTAGCTGAACTTGGTTCTCCTACTGTGCCTTTGATTTTTCCAGCCTTGCCCAAGACTATTTTTATATGTCAGTAAACGCCAGTTGACCTGAAGTATTTGGTTTTCCTGGAGCGGGTGCAACCAACATTAGGCACCCAAGCTTCAACTTGATCCATCATCTCAATATTAAAGGCGTAGCGTAATTGAAGGTATGCTTTGCCCTCAATGGATGCAATGTGGTGCTAAACGTTAACTAGAGTGCGTTTAATATACCTGCATGCAACCTTTCCTCATGTTTTTCACTCAAAAAAGAAGTTTTCAGCTCAAGGGATTTGATCTTTCTCGATGCTTGATAGATCTATGGTTAAGATAGATCTAGGTTGGTTAAATATAATAGGAAATAACTTTAAATTCTTATGTTAGTGGTGGACCTCCCAAATAGGTTAAACACAAGGCCCATCTAACCACTCGTAGGCACATAAAGGCTATATTAAGCCCACCTTTTTTGCACTTAATAACACTTTGCTAGCTTAATGATTTCTTAAGAGAGTTAAACATATTTTTCATACTTTATGTGCTTAACATGACTATTGTGCAAGATTTTGAACGAATTTTGCACATTTTTTGACGTTATCCAATCAGAGATATTCATGGGGCTTGTTCCCTACTACAAAAGAATCCCAACTCAGCTGGATGAGGACAATAAATGCTCCATATTATTGTTGTGTGGTGATATAGGAAGAAAGATCCAGTTTTAAAAGGATTTTTGGAGGGAAATCAGTTCTCCCCTAAAGGAGGCTGACCCCTACCCATTTATATAAATAAGAGGCTCAAGTAGCCTAGTAAATAGTAGAAGAAAAGAATAGTGAAGCATTTGAAGAATAGGAAAAAATCTAGATTTCAAGCAAGTTTTGTGACTTTTTCATGTATAAGAAACTTTTCAATTAATGGATGTGATATCTAATTTCAGAGCTTAGTTTGGTTTTCTTCTAAGGGTTTTGAGATTCCTTCGTTTAGGGCCCTCTCCAAGTGCTCATGATCCCTCTTGTATAAATTATTTCAATTCAATCTGTTCATGCATTTGCTTGTCTCTGCAAAATATTTCTGCAAATTAGTTTCGTGCATGGTTATTTAGATAGTTTATGGGTAGTCTTTCATTGTAGATTATCTTAACATAAGGTGATGATAGTTGTAGTAATTACATAATTAGTTAAACAAAATTTTACTTTTCATTTAGTTCATTTTCTTTATTTCTATTCATTTATGTTCATTGTGCACCGTTCAATGTTTTTTACATTGTAATTTGTTTTGCAGCTATAAGAAACCCTACAACTTTGCATTTTTCTAGATTAACCTTACAACAAGTTTTTTTCATGCCTTGGATAGGTGTACTTTGTAATTTTCCAACTTCTCCTTAGATTCCTTGCCTTCCAACCTCGCATTTAGTATGTTCACCTGCTTGCTAGATTATCTCCTGTAGAAAAATAGGGACTCCTGTAGCAGTTTGCAACTTGCCTTCTAAACTTGCTCGGATTTGCACTAAACTCATGATTCACCTTCCTTAATGTATTACAATGCTCCTGGAACCATGAGAATGGAACTTGGAGGTAGAGATACGTTGTAGATTCCTTTATTTGGTTTTCCGTAGAAATTACTTATTTTCTACAAAATTAATGAAGCTTTCATTTCAGCAGTGCATTTGCTTTCCTTGCAAGATATAACAGGTGTTCTTTCATTTCATTGTATATAGTGTAGTGTTCCTTCCTTCAATGTAAAATAACTTAGGTTGATGTGTTATCTTTGTTTCCACTAATTACTTCATGTAATTTTAGTTTTCCTTTAGCATAAAACAATCAATTTGGTACCTATACATCTATATTTCATTTTTATATTTCAACGTACATAAAATTTAACAAAAGGAATTGCAGTGTGTTGAGAGGGCTGAGAGTACTGAAGCGCTCTGTTAGGGTTTCTGATGGAAACCTTGATTCCACAGAAATCAAACCGTGACAGAAACACTACCATGATGAGTCTAGACCAGATACAAACTGCGACACTGACAGAAGGCATGAGTGTGCCAGGGGGAGGGCAGAGATCCCCTCCTATCGAAACATTGCAGCTGGAGAGTCGAGTAAACAAGGTGCAATGAATGACATCCTGGGAGGAAATGGGAAAGGACCTCCATTTTGGGCGCTCAATGGCAGGTTCGCATGTGAGGGAAGTGCTTGCCGAGAGTAGAAAATAAACCCAGATTTGTGATCCCAAACAAAAATATGGAGACTTATAGGAAATATCTGAAATATCATGCCCTTATATGAAAATGTATTGGAGTCTGGCCACTGGAGAAAGATTTGGTGAGGTGGATAAAAAATAAATGACAGCCAAAGGACCACATTGAATTAAAACTAGGAGCCTAAAGTTTCTTTACAGTCATTTTTACTAACCTTGAAGACAAGGAATGGGTTTTTGATAATGACCCTTATTTCTACAACAATGGCGACCTCTTCATTCAACATTGGGAGGAGTCCTACAACCTTGATCGAGAAAAATTTCTTGCAGCTCTTATATGGGTTTGACTATTCAGTTTTCTCGTCGATTTTTTGGATCCATAGATTTTTGAAGGCATTAGAAACTCGATTGGTAGCTTCGTCAAGGTAACATATACCACTCGATGGGGAAGGTATACTTCATTTGCCTGAATCTATGTACATATGAATATCATAGAACCCTTACATGAATCCATTAAGTTTGAATAACATGACAAGGTATGGCTGCAGCCCCTTGATTACAAGCATATCCCTTTCCACTGTTGTCGTTGCCAAGAATATGGGCACCTGTTTCGCAATTTCCCACTAAATTAGAATGAGAGCGAAGAACATCCCCCCTCTAACAAACAATCTAAGAAACAACAAGATTTAGAGGGCTTCCATGAGGTCCAAAGAAGAAAGAGGAACCAAAAGAACCAACCCAATCATTCCCAGCCGACACTAGGAAAAATCATGAAGAGAAGTAATAGATATGAGATCCTTCAAGAGCAGGAAGAGGAAGGGATTAAGATTGCAACCTCCAATCCCGGTCCCAAGCCAACCCTTTAGAAAGGAGGTAGAAGCAGCTCCGACCCAAGACATGGATCTGGTTAAGGAATCCCCTACCCAAGAGCTAGATCAGACTAATATGGAAATCGATGGGCACAAGGAGGGTATAAGCACGAAGGAACAAATCATGCGACTATTATTGAATGAGTGGAAGCACCTGGATGAAAGGTTCATCCTGAAAGATCAAAAGAAACTCCACAAATAAACCTTCTAGTAGTATAATCCAAGCAAGGCCCGCATTCCTCTGAATAACCAGATCAGCTAGGTTCCCAATCAACCCAAGGCTAGAGCAAGGCTGAATGGGAAAAGGAGGCAAGAAGAGGGGACGGAAGAATCTGAATGAGTCACTACAGATGGTAGGTGAAATGTTGGTAAACTCAGGAAGGGTGATACCATTGTTGACAGTATTCAACCAATTAAATAAATATTTTAAATGATTATTACATCCTGGAATATACGAGGCCTCAACAATAGAGGCAAGAATATGTTTTTGAAGGATAAACTCAAAAAGGATAGACTAAGTATTATGCTGATTTAAGAAACAAAGATTTCAGAGGCCAAACTTCGGGAGTTCATGAATAGATTTAAACCCTAGTACACGGTAATTTCCTAGGATTATCGGGGAAGTGCGCTGGGCTGCCTATCTTATGGAATCCAATGGAGGTATGGTTTGAAGACTGGCTTAGCCTTTCCACATTGGATCTCGGGATTTTGTTTTTCTATTAGGGGTTTATGGGCCACACCTTCCAAGAGAAAGAGGGGTTTTTCTTCAAAACCTAGCCAACCTAAGAAGTGTCCACCCTGAGGAGCATTGGATAGTAGCATGGGATTCAAACATGATCACCTCCTTAGATAAGAAAGAAGGTGGGATCCGTAGACTAGATTTGGATATGGAAAAATTTTGGGACCAAATAATTGACTTACATCTTGTAGATGTGCCAACCACTAATAAATCTTAGAAGCGGTGATAAACAAATAAATCTATATAGAAGCCTCGATTCTCCCATGCTTGGGATCAGACCATTGGTTGATTCGATTGGAGATCAACCTTAAAACAAGGCCTAGTAAGCGACCCTTCCGGTTTGAGTTATTCTAGTTGAGAGACCCCAAACTCATGGAAAAAGTTGAAGGTTGGTGGATGGGAGGTGAAGTGCAGAGGCGAAATAGAATGCATACATTCCAACTAAAGTTGAGAGAGCTCAAACAAAAAATAAAACAATGGGACAAAGAGGAGTTTGGCCACATCATGAAAGACCAGATCCAATTCAACAACAAAATGCAAGAAATCCAACAGCGAATCATTAACTACGGAAGATTGGATGAAATGGCGGAAGCATAAGGTCGGATTATCAACCAGTTGGAAGAAAGAAGGAAGCAAGAAGAAATGATTTGGAAACAAAAGTCTCAGGTTACGTGGTTGTGGGAAGGGGAAAGGAATACTTGATTTTTCCACAAGGCAATGATTCAACACCGAAAACTTAACAAGATTTTCTCCTTGAAAGATGCAGTAGGGAACATACGGGTGCAACATGAGGATCTAGAGGATCTGGCGGATGATCACTTCCAATGCCTCCTCTCGGAACCCTTGCAGGACATATTTGAAACAATCCAGAGAATTACCCAGCAAATTCCACATCTTATTTCGAGGGAGAAAAAACTGGCCCTTATGAGAGTGATGTCTATGGAGGAAGTTGAGGAAGTGTTAAAAGGAATGGCCAAGAACAAGGCTCTAGGCTCGAATAGATTCACGGTGGATTTCTTCCACGCGGCTTGGTATTTTATAGACTCAAACATCTGGGAAGTGGTGGAGGAATCACGATGAAATCAAAAGGTAATCCCTGGTCTTAACGCCACTTTCATAGCTTTAATCCCTAAAAAAACCAAATTGGATGACCCGCAAGGATTCTGTCCTATCACTCTCTGCAATTTCATCTACAAAATTATTGCGACTGTTATAGTCAAATGTCTCAAACCTTTGTTACCTAGTTTTATCTCCCCTAAGAAAACAAGGTTTGTTGAAGGTTGGAAAATCATCGATGGGTTTGTTACCTCTAAGGAAATTTTCCACTCTCCGAAAATTCACAAAACCCCTGAAATGATGATCAAATTGGACCTCTCTAAATCCTATGATCGGCTCAGCTGGAAGTTTCTCTCTAATATTCATGAAGCCTATGGTTTTGATCAAATGATCGATTAATTGGATCTCTGCAATGGTTTCAAGTCTCATGTGTTATCTATTCTTCTGAACGGCTCACCCACCAGAACTTTCAATGCCTCATGTGGGTTATTCCAAGGTGGCCCTATCTCCCCCTTTTGTTTTTTTTGGCGGCCGAGGGCCTAGGAAGATACTTGAAGGAGGAAGCAAGGGCCTCCCACATTCGAGGCCTGAGACTTTGGGACAATGATCTACTCATTACCCACAAACAATTTTTCGACGATATCATGCTCTTCTGCCATGTCTCTCTGCAATAAGCCCTACATATACAAGCCATCCTTCAATCCTTTATAGAGGCTTCTGGTACCCTGATAAACAATGACAAATCTTGTATTTTTTCTTCAATATTCCGGTTAATGTCTAATTCTACTTATCTCTGGTTTTGAGTTTCAACATCAAATCTCTCCCCACCAAATATTTGGGCATTCCTTTATCTATCAATTCCATGAGGATGTCTTGCTGACAATCATTGCTTCAAAAAATTCAAGCCAAGCTTAAGAACTGGACCTTTAGAGCTCTTAATCTCTCTGGTAGGAATGTTCTCTTGAAAGATGTTCTCCAGTCCATCCTGATTTACTAGCTCTCAGACCTCGCTACCCCAAATCCTCTTATGTCAATATAGTTGAGATCTTTAAAAAATTCTTATGGGGTGTAGCGCATCAACTTGGGAAATGGGCCTTGGTGTCCTAGCCCAACCTCATGAATTCCATGAAGGAAGGGGGGTTGGGCCTCCGGGACCCATTCATTCTTAAATAGGTCATGGGAGCTAAAATATGATGACGATGGATGAGAGGTGGAGCGGACCTATGGAAGTAGATATGGACCCATAAATTTGATATGCATACCCGAACTGAAGATATCCTCCGATATCGTGATCCTCCAAAAGGATCAGCAATATGGAACCTAACTGCGCAAAGTAGGGATCTTATCAACAACCATTTCTTCTAGGAAATCAGGAATGGGAAATCTTCCCTATTCTGGCATGACTTCTGGCAACAACGAAGTAAACTATTAGGGAGATAGGACTTGCATGAAATATCCTTCTACACCACTAGCAAGAACTTCCTCACTATGGAATGATATTAGAAATAGAAACCATAGACAGAAGGATGGGGGAAATGGAAGGACTGTAGGGATTGGGCTTAAGCTCCAGACTTGAACCAGTGGCACCAGATGGAAAGGGTGTTATCATCCAGGAGGATTCTGCCCCAGGAAGGAGATGAAATTCTATGATGGGGGTACACACCAAAGGTCAATTTTACCATCAAGGAGGCATATACCCTCAAGGCCAAATGGTGACATGGACAACCAAGCTTAATATGAAAAAAGATTTGGAAGGGGGCATGGTGGCCGAAAATTGCCAGCTTCCTTTGGCTGGTGGGCAGAGGTCGGATTCTAACATGAGGTCAAATACAAAATAAATGAACTGAGGGACCATCCTACTATATCTTATGTAGAAATAATATAGAAGATTTGGAACATCTCCTAAACTCATGCCCCTTTGTAGACTAGAAATGGAGCCAAGTGGAATACCTCTTTGGCAGAATGGATAGAGACCATCATAACATTAAACAAACCATTTTACTTTGGCACATAGGCCTATTCTTGAGCCCTGTGTTGAATAGGGCGTAGGGTTTGACCCTTGGTTTCACACTCGGGGCCATCTGGAAGGAAAGGAATAGTAGGATTTTCAAGGACAAATTACATTCCCAAGCTATTGTATGGGAAGGAATTATCTGAAACACTAGGGAGACCATCTTGGTAGAGAAATGGAATCTAGAGGACTGGTAAGTCACTCCCTAAGAAGCAATAATTCTTAGTCGACTAAATCTTTCTCCATAAATGATAGCTCCAGGTTCATGGAGACCTCCTCTCAGACAGGTGCTTTCACTAAAACATTTCTCAGTGCCTCCTGAGGGCTTCCTTAAGTTAAGTTTTGACGGAGCTTTGAAAGGTAACCCAGGCTCAACTGGCTTTGGAGGTCTTTTTCGAGACTCACAAGCCAAAATTCGATTAATTTATGTGGAACACTATGGGTATGCAAGTAACAACGAAGACAAATTTGCAATAGTTAGAAACCTCCTCATGGCATCCAAACTAGGATACAAAAAAATTGTAGTGGAAGGGGACTCAAAACTTGTGATAAATATTGTTAAAAAAATCAGCTTGGGAGCTAGCTGGGATAATCTTAGCCACAACTGGAGAACAACGAGGCTGGTTCAGGAGGTGGGGAAGATGATTTGTCGATTGAAAACATAGGCACTACTCATGTCCTAAGAGAAGGGAACAAAGAAACCGTTTTTTAGTGAGTTGGGGCAGTGCGCATCCAAATGATCATGTGGAGTTGACTTGGTCCCCTCACACTCAGTACCAAAGTTTCAACCCGTTGTCAGAGATTTTTTAGTAGGATTAGGATGAGAATCATCGACAATCCCACTCTACCAAACAATATCCCCGATCGGGGTGCAACTTGGAGTACATATCACCCACGGGCTTGTTATGGTGATGGAATTGGGAAGCACACCCACCCCACCTCACACACTCGAGGCAGGTGGTGAGGATTGCATGCACATGCAGGTATTTAAGAAACATATCAAAGGTGGAAAGGTATTTAAGACACCTCACAGCCTTTGGTTAACCATATTGGCAAACAATTATGATCATTCCTGAAGTTTGCTCCGTGGGAAGTTGAAGGAGGAAGGGTTTACTATCAAAAATATCTCGACACAGAGGTGAGCTCAATTCCACTTTTCTCAGTCCGCCAAGGGTTCTAGATTGTAAGATCACCTGGAAGTGGTTCACCTCCTAGAACGATCCCTCTTTGATGATTACAATTACACGACCCTTTGTTTATCAGGTTCATTGGTTCTATATGGGAATGGTTCGCTTGTTGACAATGTCTAGTCGTGGCTCTGCCTCTCGGGGCCGAGGTAAATGAAACAGAGGGGCCAATCGGCCAGACCAACCCAACACCTCGGGGGGGGGGGAATGTGCGCGGACAAGATGACGAAAGCCTGTCAATAGTATTATCAATGATGCAACCTTTGCCTATCATGAGGGTAATGTAGAGGAAATCCACAATCTCATTGAAGAATGGGAGAAAAATTAAATAAACAAGCTGGCAACATGGAAATTTATGTTGAAGAAGCACGAGAAATGGTGTTGGATCCTAGGCACACCCGCAATAGAGTGACTGAGTACAAACAAAATTTTCATTTATACTACTCGATGAAGAGCCTTCTGGGTAAGGCACTGGAGCGGGTTGTGAAAAACAAGGAAATGACAGTCCAAAGCTTCCTGGACTACCACAAGAAGTTTCAGAAACTCCATTTCTAATGGAAGAATTAGGATGGTCACCTCAAGAGAATTGAAGACCATATCATGTGCATCTGTACTCCAACAAAACTCCATGACTCGAATGTGAAGGATCTGGCTCTGGTCGAGTTGGTTTCAGCTGAGGGTGTTGACTAGTTTTCTTGCTAATCTCTCTCTGTTTTTTTGAATAGAAGTATGCAGATAGCTTTTACATTTCAATGTGTTGTAATTATCGTTGAAGGCATTGTAGGTTTTAGATACAGTCTAGACTTGCAGGCATATCTAACCTGGTGTGACAAACTCCTTATTTTTTGCTACTAGTTGGCCTGTAATGTTGTTAAGTGGTCGATTAATTGGTTTCCCTATGGGCAAGTTTCAACCACTTAACTAACTGTTATGTTGTTGTAATTTTATTTTAAAGCAATGAAAATGAAGTCACTACCAAGCTTACAAAAAAAAAGTTAACAAAAGGAAAAGATGGTGCCTTCTACACATATAGTGCCAACCCCTCTTAAGTTTGTATGAACCCTAGGTTGACAATTAAATTTGAGTCCCTTGGGAGTTGCAGTGTTGTTGCTGTAATATTGAGGGTCATCACTTTTTGGAACCGTTGACTAGGAGATGTCAAAGTATGCATTATTTTTTTCTTAGTTGATATGCTCTTTCTCTCATTTCATTTGATCTCCTGCTCTTTCTCTCATTTCTCTCATTTGATCTTCTCTTTCTCTCATGGTTCAAATAATTAGGGACAAAAGAGGAAAATTCTTAGTAAAAACCCTCACTTGCACTAGCAACTAGCCTCTTTCAACTGACTTTGAGCCTCTTGCCTTTTCCAAAGGGACCACTGAGGCCATTTTTGGCGAGGAAGCAAGGATCTTTGACGAGCTTGTAGAAGGAAAAACACCTTCACACCCCACCAACGTTATGGCTAAAGATAGGAAACCATAGGTGTTCACATTTCCCATTAGAGAAACATATTAAGAGGGTAAAATGAAAAACATTAATCCATCTATCCTCCTACACTTTTGTGGTTTGATTACAAAGGATCATGGCACTTCCATGTTCGAGTTTGTTCCCTTCCACTCTTAAGAATGCAACCCTTTGATGGTTCATGAACCTAGACGTAGATAAATTTAGCACATGGAACAAATGTATCAAGCCTTCAACAACAAGTATTGAGACAATTCAATAGCAAGGGATACAAAAGATGAGATGTTCAAAATGATCCATGAAGAAAAATGAGCCTCTAGAAGATTTTGAGTAATGCTTCTATTTGAGTTACAAAAGATCACATAATTGCACCTTGGATCTATATTCATTAATGCTAGATCTTTTGTGAGGAGTCAGGGAATAAATGAAGGAAACAATTAACTTATTGGCCAATGGAGACATATACCAACTCCCTTATGATGATAACAAAAAGGTATTCAAAAACCATACAAGGGCTACCAAAAAATGAGGTAGAGAAAACAAAAGATCGACACATCCTTCCTCCTCCCTAATTACTAAAAGTGAGATAAGAGGTGGGTGAAAGCGTGAAGATGGATTACACTTTTGGGCCAAACGTGACAATGAAATTTCAAGTTTTTCCTCTTTTATCGAATTGAAGCTCTCAAAATTCATATAAGCACTATGAATTTTGATTCAGAGTAAAAAGAAAAATTGTGGAGAATTTTTTTGTTGTCCTAATGATATTTTTAGCAAAAATATTTAGTGTCATATAATATGTCAATTTTCCATTAAATGAAATTCTTGTCCTTGAAATTTTTCACACATATTAAGAGTATGCGTGTGTTCACGTAGCATAACTTAGTCTAATATATGAGAATGATCTACATGGAGAGAGCTAAGTTTTTCATATTAGAATTTATTCTTTTATGCAAAAATATATTTTTTATTATTTTTTGAAGTTGACAAAGTAATATTTCAATTGAATTTTGCAGACACATGTCCATGTAAGGTTTTTTTCAACTACTTCAATAAATTGAAAAACCAAAAGTACCCTTTTGAATAGGTCTTGTAAACGAAGATAATTGTATTTTTTGAAAATATTTTGTTGTGTATATTTTACGATATTGATTTTTTATTCAACCTCGTTAAAACAACTCAAAGAAATTTCAAGCATTATGTTTAAAAGAAATTAGATGAAAAATATCACATGAATTCGAAAATGTCAAACACATATGCCATTGGATAGAGGATTCTTTCACGAATCTAGCGTGATCAACTTTACCACCTGAGGACAAATTTAGCCCTAAGTTTTCTAGGGTAAAAAGTGGAGTTGCAATTTTTTTTGCAGAAGGGATGCTGAAATTGTTGATTTTAGGGCTTAAGAGGCTCAATTGAGTGCTTAAAGTGCTCGATCAAGCATCTAAATTTCAAATTTAAATAACTCAATCGAGGTTTTCATAAACCCTCGATCGAGCCATTTATGTAGTTAACAAGAGCTTGATTGAGTGCTATGGCTCGATCAAGCTATGTTGCTCGATCGAGGCTCTATAATTGTTTTTGAATAATCTAAATTTAAACTTTTACCTCATTTTAAAATTCCAAACCTTATTAGAATTTTTGTTATAATGTCATTTAAAAACCTTATTAAATTTAATATTAATATTAAAAGAATATTATTTTTATTATTAAATTAAATGATGAATATATAATTAAAAAAAATTATTAGTATTTAGTTAATTTAAATTTATTAATTTTGGATTAATATAATATTATTAACTTTAATATAATGTAAAATTTCTTATATTATAATATATACTAGCACAACCACATTAATAAATGTGATTGATATACGCCACATACATCGACAAAAGAGCCATTAACACACAAAAAGTCATACAAGCTGACTCAATATATATGTTAATTTTATTTAACCTATTTTTTATAAATATCTACCATAATAAAATATATAGTATTTTTAAAATTGTGTAGTAATCATAATTGAAAACTACCTTTAAATGAATAAAACCTAAACCATCTCAATTGGAAAAAATAAATCTCTCTATGTAACTTTGATGGAGTTAGTTAAAACATTAATAGTTTGGAAAATTTTAGATAATATCTCCATGGAATATTACCAATTTCCCTCCAGGTGAATTACAACACACAATTGAAATCGTACATGTGTAAGTTTTATATTATGTTAAAAAAAAAATTTGTATGACATCAAAATATCTATATATCTATATTATTTTTATATATAGTATATCATAATAATTTATATATATATATATATATTATATATATTATATTATATAGTATATATAATATATAATATATATCTTATTACGTTAAACATACTATTTTTATCTTGAAGTATTTAAATTTTTTGAAATATAGAGGAGAGGAGCGGACGGAAGGTCGTCAGAGAGAGAGGGGGGGACATAAAGATGGAGAGAGGGAGATTGAGAGATGGGTTTGGATAAAAAGATAGGGATGGTTTGGGGGTGAGATAGAAAGACAAAAAAGGAGAGATGGAGAGAAGGGGGAGAGAGAATGAGAGAGGGAGGGAGATAGTCAATAGAGTTGCAAGACAAATCTATAGAGAGAGAGAGAGTGAGTGAGTGAGAGACGAGGGGGAGAGGCAGAGGGAGGAGGGCGAGAAAGGAAGAGAGAGAGAGTATTTGAGAGGAAGGGACAGGGAGAGATGGATTTGGAAGGGAAGAGAGAGGGAGGTAAGAGTAAAGACATATAGATAGATAAAGGTGGAGACAAAGAGGGAGGGAGTGGCAAGGGATATGGAGAAAGAGAGCGGGAGTGATATGGGATATCGAGATAGAAGGACAAAGGAGAGTAGGAGGGAAGAGAGATAGAATGGGAGATAGAGGGAAAGAAGTGGAAGAGAGAGAGAGATGGAGAGGGAGAGGGAGAGGGAGAGGGAGGGAGATATATATAGATGTGGAGAAATAATGAGAGATATGTTTGTGGGGTGATATAGAGAGATGAGGAAGAAGTGATAGAGGTAGATAGAGATATAAATGGAAGGGGGAGAGAGGTAAGAACATAGAGGTAGAGGGAGGGAGAGAGAGCTAGATAGATATGAAGAGAGGGATCGTCTGTATTTGGAGTGTGTTAGATAGAGAGACAAAGAAGGATACATGGAGAGAAATTTTGCTATAAATTGAGGGGTGAGAGAAAAGGAAGAAAATAGCTTGCACTAGATGCATTTATTCCAATGCACAAATGTTGATTTATAATCCTATTTGATTTCTTGTATTAGATGCATTCATTTCTATGTAGATGTTGATTTCTAATTCTATTTCATTGCTTGCATTTAATTCATTAATTTCATTAAAGATGTTAATTTGTAATCTTTTTTTATCAAGCTTGCATTAGATGCATTGATTTTAGTGTATAAGTTGATTCCTAATCCTATTTGATTGCTAGCACTAGATGGATTTATTTTAGTGTACATGTTGATTTCTAATCTTGTTTTATTGCTTGCACCATTAAATGGATTTATTTTAGTGTAGATTTTGATGTCTAATCCTATTCAATTGTTTTCATTAGATGCATTGATTTTAATGTAGTTGTTGATTTCTCATCCTATTTGATTTCTCGCATTAAATGGATTGGTTTCAATGAAGATATTAATTTTTGATTTGATGTAACTACATATATGTTGTACATTAATTTCAAGGTAATTAGCTTAACATTGTGCATTGATTTTAGTGTAAGCACAAAAAAATTATTGACAATTTGCATTATGAATATTATTTTATAGATAAATGCAAACAAAATAGAATCAAATAGAACTTGTATTTATAACTTTTATATCTCTACTTCTTTTAAAATTGAATATATAACTTATTTCAATCATATTTGGGTTTCTACAATTTGAATAGAAGTTATTCCCATCATAAGGAATTGATTGAAATAAATCGATAACTACTTGTAAATTTACGAAAGTTCATAACATTGTATAAAATTATAGAAATGTTTTCATATATTGTTTTTTGACCTATATATTAAATTTCAGTATGATTAACTTATATCATGTTACAACTAAGCTCTTATAGATAATCTCGAAAGAAAAAATGTTGAATAAAACCTATTTGTTGTTTACATGACATCTTTTCAAATTGAAGAAAACTAATTTCAATCCTATTCGTTTTTTTTAATTAGACCTTGAGATAAGAAATTGATTGAAATACTTAAAAAATTTGTCCATGCAATGGTATATGGGTGGGTCACAAAATGTTTCACACAGACACAAACACACACATATAGATGGATGAATACAAAATTAAAATAATTTATTTTTAAAAATGAATTGTAATAACATATATTTTTGATTGAACTAAAAGACACCTTCTACAAGCCCATATGAAGCATGATTGGAATTCTTTCCATGTTCAATATTAAATTGATATCATATATATTTTAGTTCATTTTTAAGTATCAAGGCGACTTGCATCGTAACTTCAGATTTTAATTCTTTTCTTAGTCCATGTAACTCGAAATCAAAATTGAATGTACATATTTTACCAATAAAAGTTATTGTATATGAAAAAAATTTAAATTAGTGAAATAATTTTAACAGATTCATAACCTTCAAAAAAATGAGCTTCCATAAACAAGACTAATACAAATCCATAACCTAAAATAGTGAATTCATTTATAAATAAATTATCCATATGAAAATATATACAAATTACAAATATCACATGAACATCCATAAATTGAAATAATAAAAATCCATAAACTAGAATAATGTCCATTATGTACATTGATTAGCTATCCACATATGAAAATATACAAATTTTGTATCACACATGTGAATGTACCCTATGAAATACGCCTGAAAATATACAAACCATCGCACTCTAAGTACCACAACTCCTATGTGAGTCTCACCGTGCAAAGTAATTGTCCATAAGTTGGTGTTGAAGTATAACATATTCAAATTCAAACTAATTAGATCATTATTTGTACAAAATAAACAATATGGAAATAAATGATTTTGAACCACATTTTTAATTACATATACATGAATCTACTAACATCAATTGAGTCCAAATGAAAGTCAGATAGGATGGGGGTCTGATCATGAATCTATGTTTGTTTCTCCCACACATGTGGCTCAATGGTTAGGGCCTACATCGGTGGATCCACATCATTAGTGTCTCTAGACCTAGCATCCCACTCATGTCTCCACATAATAACGACATCAACGACACTGTTCTTATGGGTTTGTGTACACAATGGGAAGGACAAATTGTAATTGGTTTGCAAATTAAGTAGCATATATGTGTAACTTAAAAAAATAAAATGTAGAAATATTAGTAATAAAATTTTTACCTCAACTATTGGTCCATATGGTTGCATATAGTGACTCTCCTCCACATTAATGAACATATAATGTGGATGTAGAGGTGGAGGTGGAGGATAATCCATAGAAATATGCTTTGGTAGAGGATAACCTGGTTGATCAACTACCCCCTTGGATGACCTCTTATGATAATCCATATAGTTAGGCTGCTTCTACATGTTATTATGAACTTATTAATATAAATGCAATCCAATACGAGCTAGAAATTTTGGTATAAATAATTATGCATAATTTGATAATAGGAGTCAAAAGTTTCATATATATATATATATTCTCCTCTTAATATATATATTACAGAGAGAGAGAGAGAGAGAGAGAGAGAGAGAGAGAGAGAGATATGTACCTCGTCTATGTCACTTAGTTTGTGCACCCTCGAGGTCTCATGAATGGTAGCACAATACATGCATAGGTCAAAAGTTGGTAAAAGTGTAAACTTGCGATAAATGCATCATCGTATGAGGACAATGGGGGGTCATGAGGCAATCGTTTTGTTCTCCTAATCTCTCCATCAAATGTAACAGGTGCACTAGCCAATGACATCTGCATGTTGCCTACAATAATCCTCTGGGGCTCACCACAGAGCTGTGAAAATTACTCTAGCTCTATTGGTAATACCAAGCTCTGAGACAGTAGTGGCAAGTATCTTGGTGGTGGTGGTACATGCCCAAGGTACCTACAAGCCCCCTGACACTGATAGGTACATCCAAAGTCGGGTCCATAATAATGAGATCTAGTATCAATGTAATCCTACCTCATATGTGACACAAACATTGCATATAAATTCTTTGAAAAATAAATGGTGACCTAGTCATGTTGGGGCAACTATCCCAAAGCTTGAATGAATCTATCATACGAAAAAGGGGTTGCATCAACATTCCTAAAATATTTTAGTGGAATTGAACCTCTATGTCTAGAAGGATGATCCAGATGAATGTCGAACAACTCCCCGTGAACATGAATATCCTTGGTGGTCAGTTTCACCACCTCCCATGTATCTAGGCCTCTAACCTCATGCCTCATGATCCTTTGTATGGATTGTAATATATTGCTATGTGGGTCCAACCTCCGTATGTTGTGATC